>JARWLF010000267.1:0-20468 GCA_029853055.1 Scenedesmus sp. KT-U
GCGGCGTTCCTCCTCCTCGCCATAGCGCTGCTATGGCTCGTCGTCGCGCCTTGCCAGCCACACAAATCCGCTCGCAGCTACTGTCCGCCAAGTACGAAGCACTACACTAGGGTCTGGGCTGGTGCGCGGCCTTTGCCGTCGAGTGGGGTGTCAGATGGGTCGCTTGGGTCTTCTGCGTGCATGGGTTCTGCTCTGGTCGGCCGCGGCGCTGCTGCTGGTTCCGGGCCACGGGCGCGCCTTCAGCTATGTGATGCCCTCCGACGAGACGCTGCTGCAGCAGTCCGAGGGCATCGCCCGGCTGCGCGTGCTGCAGGCACTTCCGGCCGCAGATGGAGATCTGGAGACCCGCTACCGCGTGCAGCCCATCGAGGTGCTGAAGGGCGAAAGCCTCGCGGCCGTGGTAGAGCTGGCGCTACCGGGGACCTTCGATGCGCCGAATGTCAACTTCGTGGTGGCCGGTGTCCCGCGTCTGCTGCCGGGCGGTGAACTGCTGCTGTTCTTCGGGCGCCGCGCCGACGGCGTCCTGCAGGCCCAGCAGCTCAGCCTCGGCGTCTTTGGCCGCATCCGCGCCGACAACGGGATCGAGTACTACGTCCGCGATCTGGAGGGCAGCGCCGAGTACCCCGGCCAGGGTTTCACGCTCCAGTACCACGCGCCGCGCGCGCCCGCGGCCTTCGAGGAGTGGATCCGCCGCCGCGTGGCCGGCCACAAGGCCGAGGCCGACTACCTGCGCACCGCGGTGCGCAGCAGCGAGTTGGCGAAATTCACCTTCAGCGTGTTCGGGTTCTCCACCCCGGGACCGGGCCGCTGGTTCCAGTTCGACAGCGGGCAGGCCCTGCCCTGGACGGACAGCCCCGGTGGCCAGAGCGGTGCCGGTGACAGCGTGCAGCAGCTGCAGCAGGCGCTGGCGGCCTGGACCAACGATCCGGGCAGCAGGATCTTCCTGTCGTATACGGGGCTGCAGGCCAATCCCGACCAATGCAACGTGACGACGCTGGCCCAGTTCAGGGGCCATGTGTTCTGGAACGACCCCTGCAATCAGATCGAGGGCAGTTTCAGTTGCACCTCGGGCGGTGTGCTGGGCATCGGCGGCTCGTCGGCGTTCAGCAATGGCCAGACCTTCAATGGCCAGCTCTGGTACCCCCGTGCCTGGGCCCGGGTGGTGATCCAGGACGGCGCCGGTTGCTTCATGGCCGGGAATGGCGGCGCCAATGGCGCCGAACTGCTGGCGCACGAGATCGGCCACACGCTCGCCTTCGGGCACTCCTGCGGCGACAGCGCCAGCCCGTCCTGCGGCAGCAGTTCGGTGTTGAACCAGGCGATCATGCGGGCCTTCGCCCATGGCGATGGTCGCGGCGCCGTGCTCGGCGAGGACGATCGCGCGGGAGCTGCGGTGGCCTACCCGGCGCCAGTGGACACAACCCCGCCCTCGGTGCCGACCAGCCTCACCGCGTCCGCGGCGGGCGTCGCCTCGATCAGCCTGGGCTGGGGCGCCTCCACCGATGCTGGCGGCTCGGGGCTCGCAGGCTATCGTCTGGAACGCTGCCAGGGCAGCACCTGCAGCAACTTCCAGCAGATCGCCACGCCCGCCACCACCAGTTTCCTGGATGCCGGCCTGATTCCTGGCGCCACCTACCGCTACCGCGTGCGCGCCGTCGACGGCGCCGGCAACCTCAGCGGCTACAGCAACATCGCCCAGCTGCTGCTGCCTCCGCTGCCCTGCGACAGCCCCTGCCTGTTCCGCAACAGCTTCGAGTAGGCCGCACGCCCTGCAGGCAGCGGTCGCGAGCGGATACAATCGCCGGCTCCGCGGAGGGATGGCCGAGCGGTTTAAGGCACCGGTCTTGAAAACCGGCGTGGCAGCGATGTCACCGTGGGTTCGAATCCCACTCCCTCCGCCACTCTTGCAGCGCATGCGGATGCGGCGGCCGTGCGATCCCGGATCGATCTGAATTGCGACGTGGGCGAGAGCTTCGGCGACTGGCGCATGGGCGCCGACGCCGAGCTGTTGCCTTATGCGAGTTCGGCCAACATCGCCTGCGGCTTCCATGCGGGCGATCCGCTGGTGATGCGGCAGACCGTCGCGCTCTGCCTCCGGCACGACGTGGCCATCGGCGCGCATCCGGGATGGCCGGACCTGCAGGGCTTCGGGCGCCGCGCGCTGGCGGCTTCCCCCTCTGAAGCCTATGCCTTCGTTCTCTACCAGGTGTCGGCCCTGGCGGGCTTTGCCCGCGCAGCGGGCGCGCGCCTGCGGCATGTGAAACCGCACGGGGCGCTGTACAACCAGGCCGCGCGTGATCGCGCGCTCGCCGATGCCATCGCTGCGGCGGTGCGCGATTTCGATCCCGGGCTGAAGCTCTACGGCCTGGCCGGAGGCGAGTTGCTGGCCGCGGGCCGCGCGATCGGGCTTGGGGTCGTCGCGGAAGCCTTCGTCGAGCGCGCTTATGAAGCCGATGGCAGTCTCGTGCCGCGATCGCTGCCGGCGGCGGTGCTGGAGGATCCTGCCGCGATACAGGCCCAGTTGCTCGGCCTGCTCGCCCGGGGCGAGGTGGCGGTGCGTGGTGGCGGTACCCTGTCCATCGAGGCCGACACCCTGTGCCTGCACGGCGACCGGCCGGATGCGGCGGGGCTTGCCCGCGGCCTGCGCAGCGCGCTTGCGGCCGCCGGGGTCGAGGTGGCCCCGCCCTGATCGCCGGCTCCGCGCTTCGCGCGCAATCGACCATCACTGGGGCGTCATCGCCGGAGAGGTGGCGGCTCGACCGCCCGCCGCAGCCTTTACTGCCAGTTAACCCGCCCGCGCGCGGCTGGCGCCAAGATGCGAGGCATGCCCTCGACCCGATCCCGTCCCATGCCCCTGCGGTCCCGACTCGCCGCCGCCCTCGTGTGCTGCCTGCTGGCCGTGGGCGGGGCGTCCGCGCAGTCCCGCGATCCCTTGGCGCTGCCCGACATGGGCTCGTCCGCAGACAGCCTGATCACCCCCGCGCAGGAGCGCCAGTACGGCGAAGGCCTGCACCGCCAGCTGCGTGCGTTCGGCATGCTGCTGGAAGACCCGCTGCTCGACGAGTGGCTGCAGCGGCTGGGCCAGCGCCTCGCCAGCCATGCCGAGCGCCCGCAGCAGGACTTCACCTTCTTCTGGATGCGCGCGCGCGACATCAATGCCTTCGCGACCCTGGGCGGCTTCATCGGCATGAATGCCGGCCTGGTGCTCACCGCAGAGACCGAGGACGAGGTCGCGGCGGTGATGGCGCACGAGATCGCCCATGTCACCCAGCGACACATCGTGCGGGCCGTCGAGCGCCAGAGCAAGGACTCCATCCCCATCCTGCTTGGCACGATCGCCGCCATCGCGATCGCCCAGCAGGCCGGGGGATCGAGCTCCGGCAACGCCACCCAGGCCGCGATCACCAGCGGCATCGCCCTGATGCAGCAGCGCGCGATCAACCACACCCGCGCCAACGAGTACGAGGCCGACCGCGTCGGCATCCTGATCCTGCAGCGTGCCGGCTACGAGCCGATGGCGATGGCCGATTTCTTCGCGCGCATGCATCGCACCCTGCGCTCGACCATCGGCGAGGAAGCGCCCGAGTTCCTGCGCACGCATCCCGTCACCAACAGCCGCATCAGCGAAGCCAAGGGCCGCGCTGAAGGCGCCACCCGGCCGCTGGGTTTCGTGCCGCCCAGCGCGCTGCGCGGCCCGCTCCACCCTTTGCTGCCGGAACAGATCGCGCGCGACCTCGATGCCATCGACGCCCCCGATCGCAGCCTGTTCCCGTGGGTGCAGGCGCGCCTGCGCGTGCTCAGCGCGGAAAGCCCGGCGCGTGCGCTCGACGAACTGCAGCGGCGCGAGCTCGCGCTGGGCGCTGCACTGCCCGAGCCCGAGCGCTATGCGCTGGCGATGGCGCTGGGCCTCAACGGCCGTGCAGGCGAGGGTTTGATCGAGCTGGAGCGCGTGCGCGAGCCGCCGCCGGGGGTCTGGCTCTACCTCGCGCGGGCCGAACTGCTGCACCTGGCAGGGCGCCAGGCCGAGTCCAGCGCACTGTATGCGGAGCTGGCCGTGCGGCATCCCGGCAGCCGTCCGGTGGCGCTCAGCCATGCGGAAAGCCTCATCCGCGTCGGCACCCCCGAGGCGGGGCGCCAGGCGCAATCCGCGCTGCGGCCGCTGCTGCAGGGGCGGGGCGGCGATGCCGCCCTGCAGCGCAGCTTCGGTCGGGCCAGCGAGCTCGCCGGAGACCTCGTGCGTGCCACCGAAGCACATGCCGAAGCGGCCTTCCTGTCCGGACGCGCCGAGGATGCGCTGAACCAGCTGCAGACGCTGGCCCGCCGAGACGACCTGGACTTCTACCAGCGTGCCCGCGTCGACGCGCGTATCGCCGAGCTGACCCCGATCGTTCTGGAGCTGCGCGAGCGCGGGCAGCGGGTTTCGCGCACCCAGGCAGGCGGGCGTGGCCTGCAGGCGGAGACCTCGTTGCACTGAACCGGGGTCGGTGGGGCGTCTGTCATGGGCGTGCCACAAAAGTGTTATCTACTTGGGTGGCAGCTGAATCGGCGGGCACGGGTGGGGCGTCAGGCGCTGCACCCGCGCTGCCGCCGGACCGCGTCGCGCAGCCGCGTGAACGCTTGCCCGAGGATGACCCGTGCAGAAGCAGATCCTGATCGTCGACGACGAGCCCGCCATCCGCGACATGGTCGCGTTCGCCTTGCGCAAGGCCGAGTACGAGCCGGTGCATGCCGCCGATACCCGCGAGGCCCAGGCGGCCATCGTCAGCCGCGTCCCCGACCTGATCCTGCTGGACTGGATGCTGCCCGGCATGAGCGGGGTGGAGTTCGCGCGCCGGCTGCGCAAGGAGGGCCTGACTCGCGAGGTGCCGATCATCATGCTGACCGCTCGGGGCGAAGAGAACGACCGCGTCAGCGGGCTGGAGGCCGGCGTCGACGACTACGTCGTCAAGCCGTTCTCCGCGCGCGAGCTGCTGGCCCGCATCAAGGCGGTGATGCGGCGTTCGCGTGGCGACGAGGAAGACGGCAGCGTCGCCCTGGGCGGGTTGCGCATCGACGGCGCGGCGCATCGCGTGTACGCCGGCGAGACCCCGATCCACATCGGCCCCACCGAGTACCGCCTGCTGCATTTCTTCATGACCCACCCCGAACGCGTCTACAGCCGCACCCAGCTGCTGGATCATGTCTGGGGCGGCAACGTGTACGTCGAGGAGCGCACCGTCGACGTGCATATCCGGCGCCTGCGCAAGACGCTGGAGCCGCACGGGCTGGACCCGCTGGTGCAGACCGTGCGCGGCGCCGGCTACCGCTTCTCGACCGACGTGCCCGCCTGAGGAGTCGAGTCGCCCGTCCCCGTCCTGTCGTCGCTGCCGCGGCTGCCGTCGCACGGGCCGGGGGCGCTGGCAGGGCCGGCCCGCGACCTGCGAACATGCCCGGCGTGCCGATCCCACCTTCCCGTCCGCGCAGCGCGCTTGCCCGCGCCTGGCAGCACTCCGCCTGGCGGCTGTCGGCGATCGTGCTTGGCTGCCTCGCGCTGGGCTTCCTGCTGGGCTACCCGCTGCCCCTGCTGGCGCTCGGTCTGGCCGGCGTGCTGGCCTGGCATTACCTGCAGCTGCAGGCGCTGCTGGGCCGGCTGAACCGGCGCGAGCGCCTCGAGCCGCCGGAGGGCCGCGGGGTCTTCGCCGAGCTCACCCGCGTGCTGTACGAGCGCCAGCGCGAGAACCGCGAGCGCAAACGGCGCCTGCTGGGCACGCTGCGCGCCTTCCGCCAGGCCGCTGCCGCCCTGCCGGACGCGGTGGTGGTGCTGGATCGCCGCGAGCAGCGCATCGACTGGTTCAACGAGGCCAGCGAGCGACTCCTCGGCTTGTCCTATCCCACCGACATCGGCAACCGCTTCAGCAACCTGGTGCGCTCGCCGCGCGTGACGTCGTGGCTGGAGGCCGGTGCCGCCGAGCCCCTGCTCGACGTGCAGGGCACCGGCGAGGAAGGCCTGCGGCTGTCGATGCGGCTGATCGACTACACGCCGGAGCAGCAGCTGCTGATCGCGCGCGACATCAGCAAGCTGCTGCACCTGGAGCAGGTGCGGCGCGATTTCGTGGCCAACGTCTCGCACGAGCTGCGCACCCCGCTGACCGTGTTGCACGGCTATCTGGACATGCTGGAGCCCGAGGACGTGCCCGAGTGGGCGGGCATGCTGGGCGAGATGCGCCGCCAGTCCGGGCGCATGACCCAGATCGTCGAGGACCTGCTGACCTTGTCGCGGCTGGAGACCCGCGACTCGCTGCCGCTGGAGCCGGTCGAGATGGGCGCGATGCTGGCCTCGCTGCAGGGCGAGGCCGAAGCGCTCAGCGCCGGCCGCCACCGCATCGAGGTGGTCGACCGCGCCGGCATCGACCTGTACGGCTCGCACAAGGAGCTGCACAGCGCCTTCTCCAACCTGGTCACCAATGCGGTGCGCTACACCCCGGCTGGCGGCGAGATCCGCGTCGAGTTCAGCCGCGCAGCGGACGGCGGCGCGCACCTGTGCGTGGTCGACACCGGCCCCGGCATCGCGCCGCAGCACCTGCCGCGCCTGACCGAGCGCTTCTATCGGGTTTCCACCAGCCGCTCGCGCGATTCAGGAGGCACCGGGCTGGGGCTGGCCATCGTCAAGCACATCCTGCAGCTGCACCAGGCCCAGCTGCGGATCGAGAGCGAACCCGGCCGCGGCAGCCGCTTCTGCTGCGATTTCGACGCCGCGCACTGCCTGCCGCGCGGCAGCGATGCAGTGGATGCGGCATCATGAACGTTCCTGCCAGAGTTTCTTCGCCCACATGCCCGCCAAGCCGGACCTGAACGACCCAGCGCTCTACATCAATCGCGAGCTGTCGCAGCTGGAGTTCAACTTCCGGGTGCTCGCCCAGGCCATGGACGAGCGGATGCCGCTGCTGGAGCGGGTCCGCTACCTGTGCATCTCGTGCACCAATCTCGACGAGTTCTTCGAGATCCGGGTCGCCGCGATCCGCCACCAGCAGGACTTCGGCGGCGGCAGCGCGCCAGACGGCATTCCGCCCGCGCAGGCGCTGGAGCGCATCTACGCGCGTGCCCGCGAGCTGGTGGATGCCCAGTACCGCTACTGGAACGAGCATCTGCGGCCTGCGCTCAGCAATGCCGGCATCCGCATCCTCACCCGCGACACCTGGACAGCCAAGCAGAAGCGCTGGCTCAAGGATTACTTCGACAGCGAGATCACGCCGGTGCTGTCGCCGCTCGCGGTGGACCCGGCGCATCCGTTCCCGCGCATCCTCAACAAGAGCCTCAACCTGGTGGTGGTGCTGCAGGGGCGCGACGCCTTCGGGCGCAGCGGTGGCCTCGCGCTGGTGCGCGCGCCGCGCTCCTTGCCGCGCATCATCCAGCTGCCGCCCAAGATCTCGGGCGGAGAGCACGACTTCGTGCTGCTCTCCGCGGTGCTTTCGGCCTTCGTCGAGGACCTGTTCCCCGGCATGACGGTCAAGGGGACCTACCAGTTCCGCGTGACCCGCAACTCCGAGCTGTTCGTCGACGAGGACGAGGTCGAGAACCTCGCCTCGGCGCTGCGCGACGAACTGGTCGGCCGAGGCTATTCGCATGCGGTGCGGCTGGAGATCGCGGACTCCTGCCCCAAGCCCATCGTCAAGACCCTGCTGCGGCATTTCGACCTGCCCGAAGATGCGGTCTCGCGGATCAATGGCCCGGTCAACCTGAATCGCGTGATCGCGGTCTACGACATGGTCGAGCGGCAGGACCTCAAGTTCCCCGCGTTCAAGCCCCGCCTGCATCCGCGCGAGTCGGGCGTGGAGCTGTTCGAGGCGATCCGCCGAGGCGACGTGCTGCTGCACCATCCCTTCGACAGCTTCTCGGTGATCCAGGACCTGGTGAAGACGGCCGCGCACGATCCCAACGTGCTCGCGATCAAGCAGACCTTGTACCGCACCGGCCACAACTCGCCGCTGGTGGCCTCGCTGATCGAGGCCGCGCGCAACGGCAAGGACGTCACCGTGGTGATCGAGCTGCGCGCACGCTTCGACGAGGAGGCCAACCTGCGGCTGGCGGACCGCCTGCAGGAGGCCGGCGTGCAGGTGGTCTACGGCGTGGTGGGCTACAAGACCCACGCCAAGATGCTGCTGATCGTGCGCCGCGAGGGCAGCAAGCTGCAGCGCTACGTGCATCTCGGCACGGGCAACTACCACAGCGGCACCGCCAGGGCCTATACCGATATCGGCCTGATCAGCGCGCATCCGGACCTGGGCGAGGACGTGCACCTGCTGTTCCAGCAGATGTCCGGGCTGGCGCCGGCGATCCGGCTGAAGCGGATCCTGCAGTCGCCGTTCACCCTGCACTCCGGCCTGCTGAAGAAGATCCATCGCGAGGCGCTCAACGCGCGCGCCGGCAAGCCCGCCGGGATCATCGCCAAGCTCAATGCCATCAACGAGCCCCAGGTCATCCGTGCGCTCTACGAGGCTTCAATCGCCGGTGTGCAGGTCGAGCTGATCGTGCGCGGCGCCTGTGGCGTGCGGCCGGGGGTGAAGGGCGTCAGCGAGAACATCCGGGTGCGCTCCATCGTGGGGCGCTTCCTCGAGCACAGCCGCATCTACTGGTTCGCCAATGGCGGCCAGCCCGAGCTGTACGCCTCCAGCGCGGACTGGATGGAGCGCAACCTGCTGCGCCGGATCGAGACCTGCTTCCCCATCCTCGACCCCATGCTCGCCGAACGCGTGCACTCCGAGGAGCTGGACAACTACCTGCGCGACAACCTGCAGGCCTGGGAGCTCAGGTCGGACGGCAGCTATGTCCGCGTGGAGCCCGAAGGGGATGCCATGCCGCACTCCGCCCAGCAGTACCTGTTGGCCCTGCTGTGCCATTGAGGAGCCAGAGCATGCCCGATACCGCACTGGCGGCTGGAGTGCAGGGGCTGGCCGAAGGGGAGCTGCTGGCGGCGGTCGACCTGGGCTCCAACAGCTTCCACATGATCGTGGCCCGCCACACCCTGGGGCAGCTGCGCGTGGTCGACCGTTTGCGCGAGTCGGTGCGCACGGCCTCGGGCCTGACCCCGCGCGGCGAGCTGACCCAGGAAGCCCTGTGGCGGGCCCTGGAGTGCCTTGAGCGCATGGGCCAGCGCCTGCGAAACATCCCCTCCAACCGGGTGCGCGCGATCGCCACCAACACGGTGCGCCAGCTGCGCAACCCGCAATCGTTCCTGATTCCCGGCCAGACCGCGCTTGGCCACCGCATCGAGGTGGTTTCAGGACGCGAGGAGGCGCGCCTGATCTACCTGGGTGTGGCCCAGGGCCTGCCGCCGAAGAGCAGCCGCCGGCTGGTGGTGGACATCGGTGGCGGCAGCACCGAGTTCATCATCGGCGAAGGCTTCGAGCCGCTGGAGCGCGAGAGCCTGCAGATGGGCTGCGTCGCCACCACCCGGCGCTTCTTCGGCACGGGCCGGCTCTCGCGCAAGCGCTGGAAGGAGGGGCTCACGGAGATCTCCGCCGAGTTCCAGCAGTTCGCCGCGGGCTACCGTGCGCTGGGCTGGAAGGACGCGATCGGCTCCTCCGGCACGGTCAAGGCGATCGGGCGGATCATCAAGGCGCTGAAGCTCGGCCGCGGCGAGATCACCGCCGAGGGCCTGGCGGCAGTGCGCGAGGCCCTGCTCGGCTTCGAGGAGATCGATTCGATCGTGCTGCCCGAGCTCTCGGAGGAGCGGCGCCCGGTGATCGCCGGCGGCGTGCTGGTGCTGGAAGCCGCCTTCAACGAACTCGGCCTGTCGCAGATGAAGGTGGCGCAGACCGCCATGCGCGAGGGCGTGCTCTACGACATGCTCGGCCGCGTCGCCCTGCGCGACCCCCGCGATGGCTCCATCCAGGCCATGGCCCAGCGCTATGGCGTGGACGCGGCCCAGTCCGCGCGGGTGGAAGCGACCGTGCTGTCCCTGTTCGACCAGGTCGCCCCGGCTTGGCGGCTGGGCGAGGACGAGCGTCTCAGCCTCGCCTGGGCGGCGCGGGTGCACGAAATCGGCCAGGCCATCGCGCACAGCCAGCACCATGTGCACGGCGCCTACCTGATCGAGCATTCGGACATCGCCGGGTTCTCCAACCAGGAGCAGCAGTTCCTGGCCGCACTGGTGCGATCGCAGCGCCGCGGGCTGCACAAGTCCGTGCAGGCCGGTGCCGGCGGTCGCGACGCCACCACCACGCTGCGCTGCGTGCTGCTGCTGCGCCTGGCTGTGCTGCTGCACCGCAGCCACGACCTCGCGGGCCTGCCGGCCCTGCGCGTCGAGCCCGTCGCCGGTGGGCTGCGCCTGTGCCTGCCGCTGGACTGGCTGCTGCAGCATCCGCTGTCGCGCGCGGACCTGCATACCGAACGCGAGACCCTGCGCGAAGTGGGGCTCGAGCTGGAGCTCTGCGAGCTGGCCTGAGAGCGTGTGAGAACCATCCGCCTGCTGCGGCCGCCGCTGGCCGCCCGTGGCGGCAGCGCGCTGCGCGAATCCTGCGGTCACCGCTTCACCGGACTTCATGTATTCGCGCAGCGCGCCTTGCCAAGAGCGCCCAGCGACGCCCTCGCGACGGCGTCTGGGATTTTTCACACGCTCTGAGCCCTCCCCGGCCCCTTGCCGGGCCGCGTCAGGCCGCCTCGAACTCGCCCGCGATCCAGCTGCCGCGCGGCTCCAGGGCCTCGTCCAGCCACACCAGGTCGGCGCGACCGCCAATGCGCAGGCTGCCGCGCTCGCGCCCCAGGCCCATGGCCTCCGCCGGCCAGGCGCTGGCCATGCGCAGGGCGTCTTCCAGGGCCACGCCCACCGAATGCACCAGATGGCGCACCGCCGCGGCCAGATCGAGGTGGGCGCCCGCCAGGGTGCCATCCGCCGTCTGCAGGCGGCCATCGCGCAGCTGCACCTGGCGCCCCTGCAGCGCGAAGCCGCCGTCCTCGGGCGCGCCGACCGAGGGCATGGCATCGCTGACCAGCAGGCAGCGGCCGCGCGGCTTGCAGTGCAGGGCCAGCTGCAGGCTGGCCGGGTGCAGGTGCAGGCCATCGGCGATCAGGCTGACGTAGCTGTGCGGGTCCAGCAGGGCGGCGGCGACCGGCCCCGGCGCGCGTCCGGCGATCGGCGGCATGGCGTTGAACAGGTGGGTGAAGCCGGACAGGCCCGCGGCCAGCGCCGCCTGCACCTGTTCGAAGCTGGCGGCGGTGTGTCCTGCGAACACCCGTACGCCTGCGCCAGCCAGCCGCTGGATCTGCTCTGCTGACGCCTGTTCGGGCGCCAGCGTCAGCAGCAGAGGACCGCAGCGCGCGGCGAGGATGGCGTCGACCTCGGTCGCATCCAGCCCGCGGAAGTGCTCCGGCCGGTGCACGCCGCAGCGTTCGGGGGCCAGGTAGGGCCCTTCCAGATGCAGGCCCAGCAGCCCTGGCAGGCCGGCAGCCAGCGCCGCGGCCACGGCGGCCTGGGCCTCCTTGGTGCGCCTCGGGCTGTCGCTGATCAGGGTCGCCAGCAGGGCGGTGGTGCCGCGTCTGCGGTGGGCGCGGGTGATCGCCGCCAGGGTCTCGATGCTGGGCGCGTCGTTGAACAGCCGGCCTCCGCCGCCGTTGACCTGCAGGTCGATGAAGCCGGGCGCCAGCAGTGCGCCGGGCAGGTCCAGGCGCGGCAGGCCGTCCAGCTGGTCCAGCCCCGACTTTTCCGGCAGGGCCAGGATGCGCCCGTCCTCGACCAGCAGCGCCAGGTCTTCGCGCAGGCCATTGGGTGCAAGCAGGCGGTCGGGAACCAGCAGTCGAGCCTGGGCGGAAGGCATGCGGGCGAACTCGTCGGGGACGAGCCGCAGTTTATCGATTGCCGGCGCTGCGGATGGATGGCCGCTTCGACGCTGCTACGCGACCGGCTTCGGAGCATCGAGGCCCCAAAAAACCACGCCGCGGTGCCATCCATGGCTGCCGCGGCGCTCCGGGGGGACTGCTTGGGATGGGAGCATGTGAGAACCACCTGCCTGCTGCGGCCGCCGCTGGACGCGCTGGCGACCGCTGGGGTACTTCACATGCGCCGAGAACAGCGCTCCGACCGCTTGGGGGGAGCCTCGGTTCACGCTGGGGAGGCGTGGGGCCTCGGCCGGAGCGCGCTGTTCTTGGCCGCATGACTGAGTAACGGATCCGGAGGCGCAAACGGGACAAAAGTCCCACCCGAAGCACCGCCACGGTCGGATCGCGGCCGCGACCGCCTGCTTCAGGCGGCCTGGCGGCTGCCGGCACCGATGCGCAGGTGTGCTGCGGCGAGGCCGCTGCTGCGCTGTTCCGGGCCCAGGTTCAGGCCCTCCGCGCGGACGACTTCGATCTCCCGGACGCCGAGGAAGGCGAACACCTGGCGCAGGTAGGCCTCCTGGAAATCGGCCGGGCTGGCATCGCCATAGACACCGCCGCGGGTGCTGGCCACGATGACCCGCTTGCCGCCGGCCAGGCCCTCGGGGCCGCTCGCGGTGTAGCGGAAGGTGACCCCGGCCACCGCGATGCGGTCGATCCAGGCCTTCAGCGTGGACGGCAGGCTGAAGTTGTACATCGGCGCACCGATCACCACCACGTCGGCATCCAGGAACTCCTGCATCACCCGCTGTGCCAACTCGACCTCGGCGGGGTCGCTCTTGGCGAGGCTGGCACCGGTCAAGTGCGGCAGCGGCTGCGCGTCCAGATCGCGGTAGACGACTTCGACATGCGGGCTGTCCGCCCGCAGCTGGCGGACCAGGGCCGCGGTGAGCTCACGGCTGGCCGAAGCCGCGCCGAGCGCGCTGGAATCAAGCTGCAGGATCTTCATGGCAGGCTCCTCTTTGGGGTGGAGTCAGCTTGATTGGTTCCCCAGTTGCGATAAAGCCGCCAATAGCGCACGCTGAGTTGCATCAGTGGAACGAGTGGTTTCTCCAGACTCGCAATCCGAGCGACAGGCTCTAGCGAATACCTCAAGCCCACCCTCAACCAGCTTCTACGAATCCCCAATCCCCAATCCCCAATCCCGGCTCCCCAAATGCACGACCTCAACGATCTCCAATACTTCGCCCTGGTCGTCGAGCACGGCGGCTTCTCGCGCGCCGAGCGCGCCACCGGCCTGCCCAAGTCGCGGCTGTCGCGGCGCATCACCGCATTGGAGGAGTCGCTGGGCGCGCGCCTGCTGCAGCGCTCGACCCGCCGCTTCGCGGTCACTGACCTTGGCCAGGACGTGTACCGCCATGCCCGCGCCATGCTCGACGAGGCCCAGGCCGCGCGCGAGGTGGTGGAGCGGGTCTCGGCGGTGCCGCGCGGCCTGGTCCGGGTCAGCGTGCCGGTGTCGCTGGCCCAGCAGCAGCTGGCGCGGCTGATGCCCGAGTTTCTCGAGCGCTACCCGCAGGTGCGGGTGCAGCTGATGGTCAGCAACCGGCGCGTCGACCTGATCAACGAAGGCATCGATGTCGCCCTGCGCGTACGCACCCGCTTGAACGACGACGGCAGCCTGATCCTGCGCAGCTTCGCCCGCATCGAGGAGCTGCTGGTGGCCAGCCCGGCCTACCTGGCCCGCCACGGCCGTCCGCAGCGGCCCGCCGACCTCGCCGCGCACAGCTGTCTGTCGATGAGCGAAGAGCCAGGGCAGCAGCGCTGGGAGCTGCACGGCCCCGGCGGCGCGGTGGAGAAAGTCGAGTTCGAGCCGAGGCTGATGGCCCACGATTTCCCCGTGCTGCGCGAGGTCGCCGCCGCCGGCCACGGCGTTGCCCTGCTGCCGGCCACGGTTTGTGCCGACCTGCTGGAGGGCGGCCGGCTGGAGCGCGTGCTGCCGGATTGGAGCCTGCCGCAGGGCATCTGCCACGCGGTGTTCGCCTCGCGCAGCGGCCTGCTGCCGGCGGTGCGGGTGTTCATCGACTTCCTCGCCGAGCGCCTGCCGCCCCTGTTGGAGGCGAGCATGGGCGAGTGCCTGCAGCATGCGCGGGCGGCCCAGCCGCAGCCGGGGCAGGCGCTCGGGGGCGGCTGAAGACATCTTTCCGCAGCCGCCGCGCGCCTACTTCGGCGGCGGCTGCAGGCGCCGGGCTTTCAGGATTCGAAGCCGTTGCGGAAGATCGCCGGGCCCAGCCCGAGCGGCAGGCAGGCCGAGAACTCCGAGGTTGCGAGCAGCGTGCCTGTCGCCAGTGCCGTGGCGAACCCGGTCAGCAGCTGCTCCGGGATCGTCACGCTGAAGCTGCCCTGGCCCAGCGCGTTGGTGAGCACCCCCATGCTTGCCCGCCAGGTGGTCCCTGGCCCGTGCCCCGAGGGATGACAGGCGGACGTGGTGTAGACGTTGACCACGATCGCGCTGTTGGGCGCGCCGCTGTAGGTGCCGCTGATGCGGGTGGAGTCCGCGGACGGATAGTCGACCGCGGTCAGCACCGGGAAATTCAGCAGCGTATTCGGGCCTTCGTCGGCATCCAGCGGATCGTTCGCGGTAACGCCGTCGCCCATGCTGTTCAGCACGGCGAGGTCGATCGCCAGCCCGGTGTTGTCGAAGTATTGGTTGCGACCCAGCTGTACGCCCTGCGGGCCCGAGCTGTTGCTGGCAGGGCCGAACAGCAGGATGCCGGGGCCGAGATTCCTGCCGATGAGGTTGCTGCCGGCCTCGGTGGTGTTGCCGACGTCGTGCTCGCGACCACCGCTGATGCTCACGCCGGCACCGCCGTTCGGCAGGGCCGTGCCGAAGATCGGAAACGACACGAAGCCGATGATGTTGCCGAGCACTTCATGGCGCTCGCCGGCGAGCAGCTCGATGCCGTGGGTGTCGTTGCCCGACACCACGTTGCCCGGATTCAGGCTGCCGCTCGATACGCCGCCCACCAGCACCCGCTCGGTCGATACACCGGGGCCGACGCCACCGACACTGATGCCGCGGGTATTGGGGATGGCGGCAGTTCCGAGGCGGTTGGTGCCGACCAGATTGCCCTGCACGCGCACGTCGCTGCCGCTGACGAAAATGCCGGTGCCGCGGATGCCGGACACCACATTTCGGTCGGCGCGCGAGGGGCCGCCAATCCGGCAATTGGAGCCGGATACCGAGATGCCGGTCTGGGTGCCCGGGCTGGGATTGGGATAGCCGGTATCGCCGGCTGGATTGACGCCGATGAAGTTGCCGCTGATGACGCAGTCCGGCGAGCCTGCCGTGACGGCGATATGGCTGCTGCTGAAGCGGTTGATGGACAGGCCGCGAATGGTCGTGCCGTTGCTGCCGACCAGCAGGATGATGGGGGTGGAGACCGTCGAAGTCGCGCCGCGCAGCTCGATCATGAGCTGGGCATTGCTTCCGGTCGCCTGGTTGTTGGCCACCGCGCCCGGCTGGGTGTAGCCGTCGATGAGCACCGGGCTATTGATCCCCGGCAGGGCGGTCGACAGCACGATGGTGTGTGGCCCGGTTCCGGGAATGCTGAAGGCGATGGTGTCGAACCCGGCGGCGGCGTTCGCATCCAGGATGGCCTGGCGCAGCGACCCGGGTCCGCTGTCATTGGTGTTGGTGACGGTGAAGGTCGCCGCTCCCACGGCGGGAGCCCAGGCGATGATGGCGAACAGCAGGCAACCGGGTAAACGTTGCATGGCTGAACCTCGGACGGTTGTAGGGTGGTGTCTATCTGCCCTTCGAGCCGGCCTGCGGAGGACTCCCGGCGGCGGCCGGATTCTGTCACAGCGCAGCACTGGCCGCATGGCTGTCGATTCGGCTCGCTACATGGTCTCCCGTGGGGCCCTGTCCAACCTTTTGGGTCCCTGCCTGTGCGCTCATCGGCACGTGCAGGCGGGCTGCCCTGGGCGCCGCAGCGGTTGCGAAGCCCTGTCCATCGCTCTCCGGGGCAGGGGCAGACGGAGTCTCTCGCGTGGCCGCTTGCAGGGGAACGGTCGCTGCTGGCTGAACGCCTGCTGCAGTCCCGCCGGGAGTGCTCCCGTAGCGGGCCATGCAAGGCCGCACACTGCGCCCCGCGTGGCTGGAGTCCGCGCTGCCGGCTGGTCCGCGCAAGGCCCATGAGGGACGAGGTTTCCAGCATTGGAGGTGTACGTGAGTTTCCTGGTGTTCGGTCTGGGCCTGCTGCTGCTGGTGCTGGGCGCGGACCTGCTGGTGCGTGGCGCGAGCCGGCTTTCGCTCTCCTTCGGCATCAGCCCGCTGGTGGTCGGCCTGACGGTGGTGGCCTTTGGCACCAGCGCGCCGGAGCTGGCGGTGTCGCTGCAGGGTGCGCTGTCCGGGCAGGGCGATATCGCGGTCGGCAACGTGGTCGGCAGCAACATCTTCAACGTGCTGTTCATCCTCGGCGTCTCCGCCCTGGTCACGCCGCTGGTGGTGCACCGGCAGGTGGTGCTGCAGGAGCTGCCGGTGATGCTGGCGGTCTCGCTGCTGCTCTGGGGCCTTGCCGCCAATGGCCTCATAGGCCGCGCGGAAGGCGCGCTGCTGGCCGGCCTGCTGGTCGTCTACGTGCTCATGCTCTACCGGCAGGTGCGGCGCCAGCCCGTCGGCAGCGAGCCCGGGGCCGAGGCCGAGCTGCCCGCCGGCGGGCGTTGGCTGGACCGCCTGTGGGTGCAGCTGCTGCTGATCGTGCTGGGGCTGGCGCTGCTGGTGCTGGGCTCGCGCTGGCTGGTGGCCGCGGCGATCGGGTTCGCCGCAAGGCTCGGCATCAGCGAACTGGTGGTGGGCCTCACCATCGTCGCCGCCGGCACCTCCCTGCCCGAGGTCGCCACTTCGGTGATGGCGGCGCTGCGCGGGCAGCGCGACATCGCCGTCGGCAACGTGGTCGGCAGCAATATCTTCAACATCCTCGGCGTGCTCGGGCTGTCCGCGCTGTTCGCGCCTGAGGGTCTTGCCGTGGCCACGCAGGCGCTGCGCTTCGACCTGCCGCTGATGGTCGGCGTCGCCGCCCTGTGCCTGCCGGTCCTGCTCAGCGGGCACCGGATATCGCGCGGGGAGGGCGCCCTGCTGCTCGCCGCCTACGTGGGCTACACCGCCTGGCTGGTCGCGCAGGCAGGCTGATGGTCCGTTCGCTCAATCAGCTGTAGCCCATCCACACCGCCACCACCAGCGCGGCTGCACCCAGCGCGATCAGCTTGAGCATCAGCGGCCAGACGAAGCGGAACCAGCGGTCGTAGGGGATGCCGGCCATGCCGAGGATGGCCATCAGCACCACGTTGGTGGGAATGATGGCGTTGGACAGGCCGTCGCCCAGGGTGAAGGCCAGCACCGCCACCTGCCGCTCGATGCCGACCACATCCGCCAGCGGCACCATGATCGGCATGGTGGCAAACGCTTGGCCGGAGCCGGAGGGGATGAAGAAGTTCAGCAGGCTCTGCATCAGCAGCATGCCCACCGCCGACAGCTCGCTGCCCACCATGCCCAGCGGAATCGAGGCGCCGTGCACGATGGTGTGCAGCACCTGGCCTTCTTCCAGGATCAGCGCGATCGAGCGCGCGAAGCCCACCAGCAGGGCCACTACCGCCAGTTCGGCCGCGCCGTTGGCGAAGCGCTTGGCCAGGTCGTCGGCAGAGAGCTGGCCGATCAAGCCCGCCACCAGCGCCAGCGCCAGCCACAGGGCGCCCAGCTCGGTCAGGTACCAGCGATGCACGCGGATGCCGTAGACCATGGCCAGCACGGCCAGCGCGGTCAGGCCCAGGATCCACAGATGGCGGCCGGTCAGCGCCGGGTACTCGGCCAGCGCGCTGTGGCGCGGGTCCTTGAGGTCGGCGACCAGGCTGGCGGCGGGGTCGGCCTGCACGCGCTTGGAATAGGCCCAGACGTGGTGTGCGGTGACCGCCACGAAGGGCAGGAACAGCGCCAGCCGGTACTCCCAGCCCGAGGTCGGCGGCAGTTCGGCGATGCCCTGCGCCACCATCACCGTGTAAGGGTTGGTCCAGGCGATGCCAAAGCCGACGCTGTAGCCGCAGATCATGATGCCCATCGCGGTCATGGCATCCAGCCGCATGGCCACGCACAGCGAGATCAGCACCACCGCGAAGGGGATGTACTCGGTGGACACGCCGAGCGTGGCCGAGCCCGCCGCCAGCGCCGCGGTGCCGAGCACGATCAGGGTGGCCGGCGAGTGGCCGATCCTGCGCAGCAGCCAGCCCAGGCTGGCGTCGATCACGCCGGTGGCGCGCAGCACGGCGATCGCGCCGCCCACGATCAGCAGGAAGAAGATGATGTCCTGCGCGAACGCCAGCGAGCGCGGCACCGCGGTGAACAGCACCAGCGGCGACAGCCAGACCCGCTCCTCGTGCACGCTGTAGCTGCCCGGCACCACCATCTGCCGGCCCTGCGCATTGGGCTGGGTCTCATAGCTGCCCTGCGGCAGTACCCAGGTGGCGAGCAGCGCCAGCGCCATGATCATGAACAGCAGGGCGAGGGTGTGCGGGACGCGCAGTCCTTTGCTCATGGGTGGGTCGGCCTCGCGATAGGGAGCCGGAATGCTAGCCGATGCGGGCCTCGCCCGCGTCGGCCGGGCCTTCCTGCACTTCGCGGCGATTGGCGGCTGGCTACACTGCGGGCTCATCGCATTCCGGAGCCGCCCATGAAAACCCGCGCCGCCGTTGCCTTCGAAGCCGGCAAGCCGCTGAGCATCGAAACCGTCGACCTGGAAGGCCCGCGCGCCGGCGAGGTGCTGGTGGAGATCAAGGCCACCGGCGTCTGCCACACGGATGAGTTCACGCTGTCGGGCGCTGACCCCGAAGGCCTGTTCCCGGCCATCCTCGGCCACGAGGGTGCGGGCGTGGTGGTGGAAGTTGGCGCGGGCGTGAAGTCGCTGAAACCCGGTGACCATGTGATCCCGCTGTACACGCCCGAATGCCGCGAGTGCGAGTACTGCCTCAACCCCAAGACCAACCTCTGCCAGGCGATCCGCAGCACGCAGGGGCAGGGCCTGATGCCCGACGGCAGCAGCCGCTTCTCGCTGGACGGCCGGCCGATCCGACACTACATGGGCACCTCGACCTTCTCGAACTTCACCGTGGCACCCGAGATTGCGCTGGCCAAGATCCGCGAGGACGCGCCCTTCGACAAGGTCTGCTACATCGGCTGCGGCGTCACCACCGGCATCGGCGCGGTGATCTACACCGCCAAGGTCGAGGTCGGCTCGAAGGCTGTGGTGTTCGGCTTGGGCGGTATCGGCTTGAACGTGATCCAGGGCCTGCGCCTGGCTGGCGCCGACATGATCGTCGGCGTCGATCTGAACCCCGCGCGCGAGGCCATGGCGCGCAAGTTCGGCATGACCCACTTCGTCAATCCGAAGGAGGTCGAGGGCGACCTCGTGCCTTACCTCGTCTCGCTGACCAAGGGAGGCGCGGACTACAGCTTCGAGTGCATCGGCAATGTCCAGGTGATGCGGCAGGCGCTGGAGTGCTGCCACAAGGGCTGGGGCACCAGCGTGATCATCGGTGTCGCGCCCGCGGGTGCCGAGATCAGCACCCGGCCCTTCCAGCTGGTCACCGGCCGCAACTGGCGCGGCAGCGCCTTCGGCGGCGCGCGCGGCCGCACCGACGTGCCGAAGATCGTCGACTGGTACATGGAGGGCAAGATCGACATCGACTCGCTGATCACCCACACGATGCCGCTGGAGAAGATCAACGACGCCTTCGACCTGATGCATCGCGGCGAGTCGATCCGCTCGGTGGTGGTGTACTGATGGGCCTTGAAACCCTCTCCGCCCAGCGCTGCTTCGGCGGCGTGCAGGGCTTCTACCGGCATGAGTCGAAGGCCTGCGGCGGACCCATGCAGTTCGGCGTGTTCACCCCGCCGCAGCCGGGCCCGCGGCCGGTGCTGTTCTATCTCGCCGGGCTGACCTGCTCGCCCGAGACCTTCGCGATCAAGGCCGGCGCGCAGCGCGTTGCCGCCGAGCTGGGCCTGGTGCTGGTCACGCCCGACACCAGCCCGCGCGACACCGGCATCGAAGGCGCCACTGGCGACTGGGAGTTCGGCGAGGCGGCGGGCTTCTACCTCGATGCCACGCAGGCACCGTGGAGTGCGCGCTTCAACATGCAGCGCTATCTGCTGGACGAACTGCTGCCGGGGGTGGCCGCCAACTTTCCGGTCGACCTGCAGCGTTGCGGCGTGTTCGGCCATTCCATGGGCGGGCACGGTGCGCTGACGCTGGCGCTGAAAAATCCGTCCGTGTTCCGCAGCTGTTCCGCGTTTGCGCCAATCGTCGCGCCCAGCCAGGTGCCCTGGGGGCAGAAGGCCTTTTCGCGCTATCTCGGCGAGGACCGCGCTTCCTGGCGCGCTTTCGATGCCACGGCGCTGGTCGAGGATGGCCATCGTTTCGACGGTGAACTGCTGGTCGATCAGGGCCTCGATGACAAATTCCTCGACGCCCAGCTCAAACCCGAGCTGCTCGAAGCCGCGTGCGCGCGGGCAGGGCAGGCCCTGCGCGTGCGCCGCCATGCCGGCTACGACCACAGCTATTGGTTTATCCAGAGCTTCGTCGTAGACCACCTGCGGCATCACGCCGCACGGCTTTGATCCAGACGTGGGG
>JARWLF010000268.1:0-20414 GCA_029853055.1 Scenedesmus sp. KT-U
GCACAGCGTCACCTTCGGCCGTGCTTCGACGCCCCTGAGACGATCGACGTCGTTTTCGTCGTAGCGGCGATGACCGCCTACGGTACGATGACGTGGGACGAGTCGTCCCGATTTGTGCCACCGCCGCAAGGTTCCGACCGTTACGCCCAGCAAACGCGCCACGTCACCGATACTCAACAGCATGATCATCCTCCTGTGATGAAGAAGATGATTACGGATGATCAGATTTCATACGCACTGCGCGCAGCCCCCAAGACCCTGCCTCTGCCGTTGTTCAAGGCGCTCGTCTATTGCGCGAGCACGATCCACCAAGCCTTCGACGAGAAGAGCCCCGTGCCGCGCGGCCGATCGCGCGAGGCCTGTGTCCTGACGAGCCTCGCCGCATTCGAGTTTCTCGTGCGTGCGGGGTTTCTCACGGCCCGCGTGCGCGCGGTCGAGGTCGTCGTGCGCGCCTTCGATACGCGACCGGGACAGGGTCACGAAATCCATTCGCTCGGCATCGGTGTCCCGGGGGCCGTCGAGGAGCCCGGTCGCTGGAACGGTCATCTCGTCGTCGAGATCGAAGACCACCTCGTCGATCTGACCCTCTATCAGGCGCAGCGCCCCGCCTGGCCCGACCTGCCTGGCATGGCGATCGTGCCTCTCCTCGAGAGGGGAGGGGAGGGAGAGGCGCTCGCCCAGATCTCCCTGAGCGGGCGCGACTACGAGGGCTTCGTCGGCTGGTATCCGAGCGCCGACGAGCGCTGGCGCGAGGGTCCGGACGCCTCCGATCTGCGTCGGCGCCGGCGCGTCGTGGACAGCCTCTATTTCGGGTTCGTGAAGGCTCAAGAGCGCGCCTCTGCGTCCGGGACGAGCGAATAGATCCTGAAATACGAGCGCCCCGTCGTCTCGACGACGAGGCCGAGCGCCGTGAGACGATCGAACAGACGCCGGCCCGCCCGATCGCCGATGACCCGCGACAGGCGCGGCGGATAGACACTCTCGTTCTCGAGGAGGGCCGCGATCGCGTGGTCGACACCACGCGCGCGCAGTTTCGGGCGCGCGAGCGCGAGCGCCCGGGCCGCCGCCTCGAAGGCGCGGTACTCGCGAAGGAGGACGTCCCCGCCGCGGCGGATCCCGTCGAGGAGCGCGCGGACGAGATCCTCGCCATCGAGACGGGTTCTCGGGCGCTCGAGGCCGAGCGTCAGGATGGGAAGGGTCGTGCGAAGACGCAAGGAGAAGGCGAGTGCGAGGTCGCCGACGATCGCGGGCAGGAGCGGCGCTTCGGGGGCGGCCTCGCGTGCGGCGGTAAAACACGAGACGGGTCGCGCGAGGATGTCGGCCTCGCGCGCAGGAGCGTCTCGCAGGTCTCGCGCCAGAGCTTCACCGACTTCGTTCGAAACGATCTCGGCGAGAGCCCGCGGAAGATCGTCGACGGCGTCTCGGGGCGGCCTTCCGTAGAGGTGACGCAGCGCCCGCAGGACCTCTCCGGACGGACCGAGCGGTCCGATGGCGTCGGCACCGTGCCAGAGATCGCGCAGGCTCTGCAGGCTCTCCTCGCGACCGCTCTCGGCGGAGGCCCGACACGTCGATCGCAACACGAGTCGATCGACGACGGCACCCGCGACGAGCGCCTCCATCCTCAGGACCTCGTGCAGGCGCAGGATCTGTGCGCCGGCGACGATCGCCAGACCGACCGTGTCGCTGCGCGCGGGACGCAGCGGGAGCGGATCGGGCGGGGCAGGGGAGATCAGGGGAAGAGAGGGCTGTGGCGACAAGAATGCCTCGTCGGTGATTCGGCGCTTTGCACGCGATCATGCCCGCAAAAGCGCCGCCCCTCAACAAGGTTCGCGATGTCCGATAATCTCGTCTGGACACGTGGAGGAAGCGTCATGCCGCACGACACGCAAGAGATCCGGTTCGCGATCAGGGCTCCCGACACGGAAACCTTCTCCCGAGCACTCGCCATGTTGCAGGAGAGAGCGGGGGTGCGGGTGCGCGTCGTCAACGAGAGGCGGCTCGTGATATCGGCCGAGGGTCTCGACGAGGCGACGCTCGATGCGCTGCGCGCCATCTGCACGACGGCGTCGCCTGAATTGCGCTACACGCCCGAATGAGAGCACACAGGCTCGAAAGGCGCTCGGCGGTGCTGGGGAGGGCAGGGGAGGGGACTGCCTCGGATCTCCGGGAGAGGCTCGAATCCGACCGGGTGCGTCCGATACGCGGACCCCTCGCGAAGGCTGCCGGCGGGCCCTCTCGAGGTGGGATCTACGATGTCGCCGAGGTCGCCGAAGGAGAAGACCCTTCAGGCTTTCTTTCGGCGCGACGGTTTCGTGCGCTCGGGCACTTCGCGTCCGAGGAGCGGCGCTGCGGCACGCAGTCCCTTCTCGATCTCCTTCGCATGGTCGCGCAGGACGCCGGCTAGCGTGTCGAGCACCGCAAACCCTCGCCGAGGCCCGCCCATGCGTGTGATCGCGCCGACCATGGCCCCGATCGCCGCCGCGTCGCTCTCGGAGGTGAAGGGCGATCCCGCACGCAGGTCTATCCCGCTCGCGTCGCGGAAGGCGTCGATGATCTGCGCGTCGCGTGCGATCTCTTCGTCACGCTCGCGCAGCCGACGTTCGACGGCCGCTTCGATCTCGGCCGCACGAGCCGATTCCGCGCGAGCGACGGCCGCGGCCAGAGCCGCGGTGTCGGGTTCTTCGGCGCGGCGCAGGAGAGCCGCCAAGAAGGCACGATCGAGCGGAGCGGGCTCGAGGCGCTGCGCCTCGCGCATGGTGACGAAGGTGTTGCCGTCGAAGACGCGCCAGCCCCAATTCGGCGGCACCTCGGCGAGATCCTCGATCACGCCGGGCGCCGTATGGATCCACCAGCGGTCACAATAGCGGGCGATCGTTTCGGCTTTGTCCGGATCGCGCGCCTCGCGCTGCCAGTCGGATCGCGAGACCTTGATCTCGACGCCGGCGATCTCGAGTCCGCGCGAGGGCCACAGCGACATGTAGATCGCGTCCGCGCGGCGGCGCGCGCCGGCACCGGTGGTGTTGCCCACCTCGAACAGGAGCGCATATTGGGGCGCACACCAGATCTTCGTCATGGCGAGCTTGATCGCGGCCGTCGTGATCTCGGTCTTCATGCGCGTGTCCTCTCGTTCCGAGATACGTTGCGGCGCGAGCGTCCCCGTCAAGGTCGCGGCAGCGTCACGACGACAGCGCCGGTGTCGCGCACGAGGGCCGCGAGCTCCGATTTCGCCTGGTTGTGACGGATCTCGGTGGCGAGCATCTGCGTGACGAGCGCGAGGGCGACGATGAGGGTCGCGTGGTCGAGCCAGCGCGCGCTCACGCGGCGCAGGACGAGGGCGATAAGGACGGGAAAGGCCATAAGAGGCACCGAGAGCGGTACCCCGACCATAAAAGCGATCGGCTGCATCTGCGGGGCGTGGAGCGCCGCGAGGAAGACGCCTCCGAGATAGACGACCCACGAGACCGCGACGACGCCGAAGGCGACGCCCGACACGAGTCCCACGCTTCCTTTCACCGAAGTCTTGAACTCGCCCGGATCACTCATAGCAAAGCCCTTCTCTAGGTCTCTTGTGTTTTCATTATAGTCCAAACATCCCGCGCGCGGCAGCATCGTCACGATCGGCAGCGTCGATACGGATTAGTGTCCGGACAGCCCTGCCACGACGAGCCACATTACTTGAAAATGCGGCCAAGACCGCGACCTGTGATCTTTCCTGCCGCGCGACGTGCGATCCGACGCCCGACGCGGCCCTTCTTCACCGCGTTGACGTCGCCGAGAAGGCGGGCGAGCCAATAGAGAAATCCGCGTGTCTTGTTGATGCTCATGACGACCTCCCGAGGAGAACCTTCAATTCGCACTCAGTCTAGCACCTCGGATCGACGCAAGAGAGGCTTCGCTCCTTGAGAAGATCACTTGCGACGAATGGCCCGCACATGTCGGAAACGACCAGATCGAACAACTTGACGGCGCACAATCACTTACAACTGTTCGAGAGCTACCGTCATCTTTGCACAGGAGTGAGCGCTCCGAGCATGACGCGGACCGCATCGGCGTTCTCACAGACGAGACCGCTCGGAGGTATCGTTTCCCGATCGAGCAGCCCCAATACGATCTCGCGCAAGAGAAGCGTCTCGAGGACATAGAGAAGATTGGCGCGGCGCACCTGCAGGACGCGTCTGCCGTCTTGCATCTGCCATTCCCGCTCGACGATGGCCTTTCTTTCTCGAGACAAAGCGGGATGCGCCCGAACCGTGAGTGGAACGCGCGTGTTCCAATCACCGTCTGCAGAGCGCGGCACCCATTTCAATGCCTCGCCAGGACCGGCTGCACGCGCAGAGAAGATGCGCCCCAACACGAAATCCGAGAAGCGCCCACGGCGATGGTCATAGGCCCGGACATGTAGGCGATGGGCGCTGCGCACGAGCGTGTGCGGGCAGATCGGGCGCTCGCCGATGTCCCCGCTGTGCATCGAGCCGTATTCCACGACGATGGTCGTCTTCGTTCTCGCCGATCGCGCGAGCGAGCGCATCACGGGTGGCGTCGTCGAGAACCGCGCCAGCGGCAGGGCGTCTTCGTAAGAGAAGGGGAGGTTTTCGTCCCTGCGCAGGACCTCGTCGAGCGCGAGGCTCTCCTCGATCGACGCATCACCGAGGCCAAGCTCGAGCACACCACGTCGACACTCGGCGCCGACGACGCCGCGCCCGACGAGAGCGGTCGACAGGGCATTCATGACCTCCGTGATCCGACTGCGGCCGAGACCGAAGGTCGTCTCCAGATCGCGACGATCGAGACGTCCGAACCAGTTCAGACGCGCCAAGAGATGGCGCTCTCTGCGCTGTTTTTCGCTTTCCCTCATCGTCACGATCCTCTCCCGATGCCGGTTCCCGGCACGACGACATTCGAACCGTGCCGGTTTTCGGCACAAGAGACGCGAAAACCCTGGTCTTCGATTTGTCGCAGCCGCAACGGCGCTATCTTCTGGTTCGAACACGAACGGAAGATCTCACGCATGGAAGACATAAGCTCAGAACCGCAAACGCAAGACGAAGACAAGATCGTATTCGGTCTGTTCTTGCCGATCGAGTCGTCGAACGACGACGAATATCGACACGTTCTGGAGCGGATCCTGGAGACCGTCGCGACGAAGAACAATCCCAACGATTGGCGCGACGTGGCCAGAAATAGCGGCACCCATGCCCTCAAGGTGACGGATGCGCGCATCAACGCCAAGAGCGGCCAGGTCGTCACCTTCGGATCGTCGGTCTCGTACGACGAAGACGAAGTCGCCACCTATTCGAACAACGGTGCCCTCGTCGGTCTCGCCAAGGCTCTGATGGCCCGCGTGCGCCATCCGGGCGACAACCGCGCGGCGGCGCTCGTCGATCACATCGGTACGGCTCACCCCGCAGCCGCGATCTTCTCCGAGCTCTTCCCGCCGGAGATCGTGCAGGCCGTGGTCGAGGGCCGCGAGGAACGGGCTCGCGCGGCGGACGTGACTCGCATCGCGTCCGTTCACGTCAAGAACGTCTTCCTGCCCGACGGCAAGCGCGGTTACGTGTCGGCAACGCCAGTGCACTCGAACACTGCCTTCACGGCGCTGGTGCGCCTCTTCAAGGAGCGTGCACCCGAGGAGAGTATTCCGAGCATCACGACGAAGATCGGTGCCAAGTCCCAGAACGCGAGCCTGCACGTCTCGATGCGGGGCGGTGTCTCTCGTCGCCTCTTCGCCCAGACCCCGATGCCGCCGACGAGCGCCACGCGCGCCGTTCTTCGATTTTGCGCCAGCGGACGCCTGCCGACGGGCATCGTGTCCCGAGAGGACGTCGTGACACCTCTTCTCGGCCTCTCGTCGCTCTTGTCGCGCCGAGACACCTACACGAACGCCGATATCGAACAAGCGATCCTCGAGCGCACCAACTCTTACGTCGGGATCGTGACCTCGGTCGCCCTCGATTTCCTCGACGGCGTCGAGGACGAGCGCGATCGTCTGCCCGTCCCGGTCGCCGACGAGGCGAGAGCGCTCTTGCCGCGAGACGAGGCCTTCGATCGTGATGTCCTCGTGGAGGGCCTACGCGCGCTCGTGATCGCGACGATCGATCGGGCGCTCGGGCGCAAAGGGATCGGCGCGCACGCCGGCGAGCGCATCGCCTCTTTCCTGAGAACCCCGCACGGACGCGATCTTCTCGACCGTGCCATCGAGAGGGCGTGCCCATGACCGAGACTTCCTTCGTCGTCGTCGGGCCCTTCGTGGCTTGCGATGTCAATCTCGACGGAAACAATCTGTGCGCCGGCACCGTCTCTCCGGTCGGCATCCTCGGCTTCGCCGACGCCCTTGCGCGGCGCGCCTACGGCAAGCCGGCGCCGACGTCGCTCTCGGCGATGATCGTCGTCCATCGCCTCGATATCAAGCGCGGGCGGACGCGTCCCGAGCAACAGGTCGGCTCGAAGGACGGCCGGCGGACCTACGACAACGTCGACGTCCCCGAGCGTCTGATCGGACATGTCGAAGCGAGCCTCGTGCTCACGGGGATCGGCAGGGACACCGCGCGACTCGAGGACGCTCTCGTGGGGCTGCGCTTCCTCGGCGGCACGACGAGCGCCGGCGGCCGCGCCCCGCGCGTCGTCATGGCCGAGTCCTGGGAGCACGTCATGCGCCTCCTGAGGCCAGGCTTCGTCCTGCGGCCGCGTGAGGATCTCAACCCGGCCTCCTTCGGAGATCCCGTCGGCTTGAGGCGCATCGCCGACTATCTCGGCACCATCGAGGTGCCGGTTACCTACTCGGACGATCTCGAAGACGAGACTGCTCCGACGATCCGGCGCGCGAAGTCGGCAGGGTGGATCGTACCCGTCCCGGTGGGCTACCGCACGCTCGAGCCTGTCGCGACGGCACGTCCGCGCCCGGGCGCCCGCGGCCACGACCAGGACATTCCCCATGTCTTCGTCGAGGACGCGGTCGGTTTGGCCGAATACGTCTCCGTCTCGCGCGCGCGGCGCGAGCGGATCTCTTTTTCCGATCTGTCCTGGACTTGGTCGGTCGATCTCGATGTCGGCCGGTTCCTCGTCGGATCGCGACCCTGACCGAACCCTCTTCGAGGACAAGCATCATGACCACGGCACAAAAGCTCACCAGCACCATTCTCACCTTCTCTCGCTCGATCCAGACGAGCGAGGCCCTCTTCTCGGCCGTCCGTCCGTCGCGCGACGGTGAGGGACGTGAAGTCGTTCCCGTGCTCGTCGAGCGCAAGACCGTTCGCGGGCAGATCTCGAACTACATGAAGCCAGGCAAGAAGTTCAACCTGGAAGCGGCCAATCCGCAGACGATCGAGTATGCGCTCGTTCCGGCCGATTGCACGGCACTGCGGATCGGCTTCTCGCTCAACGTTCTCGCCAATGCGCTCGAGCCGACGGCGACGAACGATCATTCGCTCGTCGCCCGCTTCGCCGAACTGACGCGGTTTTATTCGGCGCGCGGCGGTTTCCACTTTCTCGCCAAGCGGTATCTGTGGAACATCGCCAATGCGCGTTGGATCTGGCGCAACCGCACCGTCTGCGGGACGATGCGCGTCGACGTCGAGGTCGGCAGACAGACGGTTCGTTTCGATGCGCTCGCGCTTCCCTTGAAGGCCTATCCCGGAATCGAGGCCCTGCGGGCGGCTCTCGTCGACACGACGTCCGATGCGCTCGATGCTCTGATCGACGCCTTCGCGACGGCTCTGTCCGATCCCGCGCGTCCGCTCGCCGCCAAGGTCTCCTTCGAGGGCTCGATCCTGCCCCTGACCGAGGTTTTCCCGAGCCAGGAATTCGCGCGCGACGATCGTGGTGCCGACAAGGACGTCGGACGCCTCCTGTCCTCCGTACCGACCCGTGACGGCACGCGCCAGGCGAGCTTCCATTCCCAGAAAATCGGCGCTGCGCTGCGCTTCGTCGATGAATGGCACCAAGGGGGCGCGCTCGAAGGCCTCGCCGTCTCGGCCAATCCCTATGCCGGCGTCACCGAGCTCTCGCTCGCCCTGCGCTCGCCCAAGAGCGGTCCGGGCGGGGACTTCTACTCGCTGCTGGGCAAGCCCGACTACGTCCTTTCGCTCCTCGATGGCGACACGCCCTTCGCCGACGACGACGTGGCGGCCGGCGACCTGCATTTCGTGATCGCCAACCTGATCCGCGGCGGCGTCTACGGCGCCAAGGACGGCACCAAGGGAGAATGACGATGGACCAGACGCTGGAGAGCGGTCTCGGAGAGGCCAAGCGTGAAGCCGTGATCGATCTGCGCGTCTCGCCCGTCGCGGCGATGACGGGAACCGACCCCGACTTCCTGCCCGCCTGCCTCAAGGCGGTCCACGCCTGGAATCGACGCGCTCACGAGCGCGTCGGGGGCGGAGAACGGATCGCGATCGCCTTTCCGGAGGCGGTCCTCGCCCCTCGCCCCGGCGCACCCGTGACGCTCGGCGGCGTCGTGCGGCTCGTCGGTTCGCTCGCGGCTCTCGCCTCGTTCCGCGACGGGCCGCTGCTGGGTGATCTCGTGCGGCGCGAGCTCGTCTGTGTGTCCCGCGTCCTGCCCTACAAGCCCGAGGGCGCTCTGTCGGCCTTTGTGCGTAACCGCTCGAGCGAGCGTCTGTCTCCGGGGCGCGTTCGGCGCGAGGTCGCCCGACGCGAGCGCGCTGGCCTGTCGATCGAGCCTCTCCTCGTCAAGAAGGCGCGTCTCGAGACGCAGAACGTGCCGCGCACGAGCACCGGCGTCGTGACGCTCGACGGCAAGCGGATCGAGATCGAAATCGTCTCCGGCGCCGGCGAAGAGGCCGTCGACCCGAAGGCCCCGCTCCTCGTCTCGACCTACGGACTCGCGCGCCGGGGCACGCCTTCCTTCGTTCACCTCGGCTGAGGGGGACCGCTATGGGTGGATCTCGTCCCGATCGTCCGGCCCGAGGCCCGCGTCTTCTCCATTCCCATCGTCACACACTCACGCTCCTCGAGCGTGCACGGGTGCGCGTCGATGCCGGTCGTGTGGTCTTCGATCTCGCGGACGACCGCCTGGTGCGCACTTTCAACCTTCCGCACGTGAACCTGTCCGTCCTCCTTCTCGGACAGGGCTCGTCTCTGACGACGGAAGCCGCACGGCGCTTGTGCGAGGAGAACGTTCTCGTGGGGTTCACGGGCAGCGGAGGCACACCGTTCTTCCTGGGATCGATGGAGGCTTATCAACAGACGGAAGACCTCCTCGTCTGGTCACGTATCGTCGCCGATCCCGAGCAGCGGCTCTCTGCCGCCAAACGTTTACAAATCGCGCGCGCCGACACCTTCGCGGCCGTTCTGCGCGATCATCATCGGCTCGACATCGCACCCTTTTCGGAATGTCTCACTACCTTTCGGCGAAACGTCTCTTTGGCCACCGACATTCCTCAGCTCCTCGGATTCGAGGGTGCGTTCACGAAGCGTCTCTACGCACTCTTTGCGGCGGGTGCGGGCATCGACTTCAAGCGTGAGCAGGGCGGTTCGCGCAGCGCACGGGTTTCGACCGATCAGGACGTCGCCAACGCACTCATCGATCACGGCAATTATCTCTGTTATGGCATCGCGGCGATCGTTCTGTGGACGCTCGGGGTGCCCGCCTCTCTCGCCGCCTTTCACGGCAAGACACGCGCCGGCGGTCTTGTCTTCGACCTCGCCGACACCTTCAAGGACGCGTTCGTCCTGCCTGTCGCCTTCGCCCACGCCAGGACGACGAAACCGGAGGAAAGCGTCTTTCGTGCCGCGCTCGTCGACGCGCTCGACGACGGCAACGCGATCGCTCTTGCCTTCGCGTCGTTCCGATCCGCCCTGGAGGCTGCGGCGTGAGAGACGTCATCGCCGTCTGTCGCTCCTCGAAAGCCGCGATCGCGCGCGTCTCGAGTGTCCTCGACCGGTATCTCTGGCGTATCGGCGACCGCACCTGGCGGGGTAAGGCGAGCACGCAATGCCTCGAGCGGATCGCCAAGGATCTCAAGCGTATCGCTTCCAAAGCCACGGCTGTCGCCGTCTACGACGCCACCGCGAGAGCGCGAGCCAGAAAACCTCTCTTTGTGGTCGGATCGCGCGCACGCTTCGGGACAGACGGGCTGTGTCCCGTGGCCACGGCACGCAAACCCCTCGCGATCTCCGATCTCACGGACGAGGCCTCCTTCCTCGACACGGTCGTCGGCATTGCCGCCCTCTTTCACGATGTCGGCAAGGCGACACGAGCATTCCAAGCAAAATTGCGGCGATCGGGTCCCGTGGCGGACGCCGTCCGCCACGAGGTCTTCTCGACGAGCTTCTGGCTCGCGCTCACGAGCGGCGAGCACGGACGCGCACTCTCCGACACGGCGATCGTACATCTCCTGTCGTCCGACGCCCCGACACTCCTGCAGGCCTGCGAGAACGCCTGGAGGACCGCTCAGACGGAGTGCGCCCGCATCTTTGGCGATGCGAAACGACGGGCGGGTCGCCACAAGACGCCGATCGCGAACCTCCAGATCGCAGACGTCAGCCGGCCGAGCCTGCGCGAGGCGGTCGCACTCCTCGTGCTGACGCACCACCGGCTCCACGGCGAAACGCTCGAAGACCCCGAATTCGAAGAGCCTGCGCGGCCCTCTCTCGAGTTCCATCTCAATCTCGCCGCCGAGCTCTCGACCGCCGAGCTCGACCATCACGACGGCGAGCGTCTTTGGGAGAATGCCGCCTGGCAGAAGTATCTCTCGAGCCTCGCTCACGATCTGCACGCTCATGTCGAGGAGGGACGCGACATCGTCGGTGCCTACGAATGGGGACGCCTCGCCCTCCTTCTCGCCGATCATCACGGGAGCGCCAAGAAGACTGCGCGCGACGACACGGCCTGGGCCGAGACGCTCGCGAACACCGTCGACGAGGGCGGTGTGCGCCGTCCTGCCGACAGTCTCGTCATGCATACGCTGGCGGTGGCGCGACTCGCGCGCAAGGGGGTGCGCTCGCTCGTGCGTCTGCGCGACGCGCTTCCCTCGATCGCGTCCGAAGACGTGCCGGTAGCCCTGCGGATCCCCGACGGGAAGGTTCCCGACCGATTCGCCTGGCAGGGATCGGCCGCGCGCGACGTCGCGGCGAGCACGGCGAGAGGCGGGGGCCTCTTCGCGGTCGCACTCGCTGGCACGGGCACCGGCAAGACGCGGGGCTGTCCGATGGTGCTGGCGGCGGCGAGCGCGGCCGACCCGATCGAGACACGGCGGGGATTGCGCTACACGCTCGGCCTCGGCCTTCGCACCCTCGCCCATCAGTCGGGCCGAGAATACGTGCGCGATCTGGGATTTGCTTCCGACGACGTCGCAATCCTCGTCGGCGGTCCACGCTTCGACCGCGACGATCTCGCCGAGGCCGTCCTCGAGACCACGGGCTCCGAGGCCGATCGACTCGACCTCGACGTCGAGATCACGCCTCCCCTGTCGCTCGGCCTCGCCGAGGAAGACGAGGACGCTTGGCTCTTCTCCCTGTCGAGCGAGGTCTCGGACGTCCTGCCGGCCTTCTTCGACATGCTCCTCGAGACGCTCGGGGATCGCGATGCGGCCACGCGCCTCCTCGCGACACCCGTGGCCTGCGCGACGATCGATCACGTGATGCCGGCGGCCGATGCCCGGCGCGGTCGACACGCGCTTCCGATGTTGCGCGTCATGAGCGCCGACCTCGTGATCGACGAGATCGACCTGTTCGAACCCGAAGACCTCTGCGCGATCGGGCGGCTCGCCTATCTGTGCGGATCCTACGGACGGCGTCTCGTGGTCGCATCCGCGACGGTCGGCGCCGAGACGGTCGAGACGCTATTTGCGGCCTATACGAAGGGATGGTCCACATTCGCTCGGCTCACGGCGGGCGACAGCCACGTGACCTTCGGCGTCCTCGCCGACGATCCTCGCCTCACCCGCGTCGAGCGGTTCGATACGAACGACGTCGATCACGTCTCTCGAAGCCTCGACCTCTTCAAGAGGGTCACGGGCGCGCTCTGCGAACGTCTGGCCGAGCGTATGCCCTTGCGTCGACCTCGCTTTCCGGCCATGCCTGCGGCCGCGACGGCCGCCTCGTCACGCGAGCCGTTCTGGGCACTCGTTTTCGACGAGGCCTTGTCGTTGGCGGCCGACAATACGATCGTTCTGCCAGTGTCCGACGGCGGTATAGAGACGAGCGTCGGGCTCGTACGCCTCGCCAATGTCGGCTCGGTTCGTGACTTCTGTCGTTGGCTGGCGCAGAGCGAGAGCGCGCACGAACGCCTCGCGCGCGCGGACACTTGCGTCCGCATCGTGTGTCACCACGCACGCATGCTCTGGATGAGCCGCTTCGTACAAGAGAGCTTTCTGGCCAGAGCTCTCGACCGAAAGGGTCCAGAAGGTGCGAGCGGGACCCGTCTTCTGCGTAACCTCGAGAGGGTCGGTCTCGACGATTGGAGGCGGACCTGCGACGCGAAGCGTCTCCTCGTCCTCGTCGTCGCGACCCCCGTGATCGAGACCGGCAACGACCTCGATTTCGACTTCGCGGTCATCGAGCCGAGCAGTGTCCGTGCCATCGTGCAGACGGTCGGTCGCGTCCATCGCCATCGCAGCAACGCTCCGCTCGGACACAACGTCGCCATCCTGCCGACGACGGTGCGCGGCTTCGACGGCTCGAGCCCCGAGGTCTTCGCCTATCCCGGTGTCGAGACACCCATTTCGGCCCCTCATGCACCGGAGGCGCCCCGACTGGGCACACGCGATTTTTCCGATCTGTGCTGGCCGAATCGGGAGATACTCCCGATCGACGCACGACTCACGCTCGCCGACGACATCGGCCGCCTCGGCGCGGCTGAACGCGATCTGCGGCGCGCCTTCTTTTCGGACGAGCTGTCGCCCGAGCACTTCGCGCGGCAGGCTACCCGTCGTTTCTCCGCTCGCTTCGGAGACGAGCGGCGATTTCGGCGCAGGCGAAACGGACTCGACGTCCGAGTCTTCCGCGCGTTCGGATCTGACGGCCAGGTCGGCGAACATTGGCACGTCTGCATGCCTGACGGGCGCATCGATCCGCTCGTCGTCGAACGCGAGGAGACCCTCTGCACGCCTCTCGTCGCCCCCGTCTTTCGCCACGACTCCTCCGATCTCGACGCGCTGGTCGAAATCGCACGCGACGAGATGAAGCTTTCACCGGATCGCCTTGCCATGTTCACTCTGGGGGCCGATCTCGAGTATTATCGAGATCGAGAGCTGCGACCACGCTTCGACGATTGGCTCGGCTTCGAATGAACGAGCTTCACGAACGACAAGGGAAACTGCTATGACGAATAATTTTCGCTACGCATATAATAGCCTGATTTCATTGCGTTTTTCGATTGACGAAAAAACATTCCCTGACTCGATGGTTTCGACTGAAGTCCTGCCGGCATAGCCTTTCTACGAGGAAAGCGACTTCCCCGCCGCACAGGCGGCTCAGAGACAGCATTGCCTTGACCTTCTGAACGCCCTTCCCTTCCCCGCCGCACAGGCGGCTCAGAGACTGGACGGACGATCAGGGCGGAGGAAACCCCGCTTCCCCGCCGCACAGGCGGCTCAGAGAATAATGTTAGCGCCGGGGTTTAGATAGCCCGCCTTCCCCGCCGCACAGGCGGCTCAGAGATTCAGTATCCGCTTCTGGATGTTCGATTCTTTCTTCCCCGCCGCACAGGCGGCTCAGAGAGTGAGTGGACGCCTTTCGAGGTCTCTCTCGTCCTTCCCCGCCGCACAGGCGGCTCAGAGAGCCTTCCCGCAGCCAGACGAGCTCGAGCGCGCCTTCCCCGCCGCACAGGCGGCTCAGAGACATACGAAAGCCTTGTCTTTGTGGGACACGCCCTTCCCCGCCGCACAGGCGGCTCAGAGATCGAGCACATCAAGGGCGAGCAGGAGGCACGCCTTCCCCGCCGCACAGGCGGCTCAGAGATCGGGATCAATGGCGCGATGCCCGAGGATCTCCTTCCCCGCCGCACAGGCGGCTCAGAGATCGTGACGGGCCTGTCGGTGCGTGGCCTCGCGCTTCCCCGCCGCACAGGCGGCTCAGAGACGATGACATCGAGGATGTGGTGAGCTGTGTGTCTTCCCCGCCGCACAGGCGGCTCAGAGATTACGGAACGCAAGGAAAAAGACGATGACCTCCTTCCCCGCCGCACAGGCGGCTCAGAGACGAGAAAGCAGAAGCCGAGCACGCAGGCGTTTCTTCCCCGCCGCACAGGCGGCTCAGAGATACGCGGAGATTGCGGAGGGCCTCGTATGAGGCTTCCCCGCCGCACAGGCGGCTCAGAGATCTGGGGCGCGGTCTCGGGTCTGTCGGGCGTCCTTCCCCGCCGCACAGGCGGCTCAGAGAAAGCATCCGCGACGGGCGTCCCGCGGGCGCGCCTTCCCCGCCGCACAGGCGGCTCAGAGATCGTTCGAGAGCCGGACCGGAATCGAGTCCGACTTCCCCGCCGCACAGGCGGCTCAGAGAGCGAACGAGATACGTGCGACCGCCGACGACGACTTCCCCGCCGCACAGGCGGCTCAGAGATGGAACGAACTCGCCGACAAATGGATCGGGGCCTTCCCCGCCGCACAGGCGGCTCAGAGATCCGCGGGGCGCGTGAAGACCGCGCGCGAGGGCTTCCCCGCCGCACAGGCGGCTCAGAGAATCGCGCGGTCTGGGTGTCGGGCGAAGACGGCCTTCCCCGCCGCACAGGCGGCTCAGAGATGACATTGACACTTCGACACAATCGGAAGTCCCTTCCCCGCCGCACAGGCGGCTCAGAGATCGGTCTTCGCGTAGTCCTGTGCGTCTGCCTCCTTCCCCGCCGCACAGGCGGCTCAGAGAATCAAGAAGAGCCAGGATTTCCGGCGCATCGCCTTCCCCGCCGCACAGGCGGCTCAGAGATTCACGCTCTTTCGGCGCGCGATCCTTCACAGCTTCCCCGCCGCACAGGCGGCTCAGAGACAGTCGCTATCGAATCGCGGTTCGAAGCACTACTTCCCCGCCGCACAGGCGGCTCAGAGATTGAACGGACGGACGGACGCGCCGCAGAAAGCCTTCCCCGCCGCACAGGCGGCTCAGAGACGAGAGCGAATTCGAGGATGTCCGCCGTGCTCCTTCCCCGTCGCACAGGCGGCTCAGAGATAGAATCATCGACGGGACAAAAAAGGAGCTAACTTCCCCGCCGCACAGGCGGCTCAGAGAAGCCTCGAAATCGTCGCCGCCGGTGCCTGGACCTTCCCCGCCGCACAGGCGGCTCAGAGATGCTTCCACTGCCCCGCGACGGCGTGGTGCGCCTTCCCCGCCGCACAGGCGGCTCAGAGAAGAACGTGTCTCCGTTGGCGTCGTTTTTCATCCTTCCCCGCCGCACAGGCGGCTCAGAGAGAAAGAAGAGGCCGAGACTTCCGCGCCGATCGCTTCCCCGCCGCACAGGCGGCTCAGAGAACGAGCTCTCGGCGATCGTCGTCGCCTTGCGCCTTCCCCGCCGCACAGGCGGCTCAGAGAACAGCCTGGCGAGGCGATGGGTCCGGACGTGCCTTCCCCGCCGCACAGGCGGCTCAGAGACGAGCAGGAGCTCTGGATCGCGCGCAGCGATCCTTCCCCGCCGCACAGGCGGCTCAGAGACTCCCGATCGCGACGGGCTGGAAGATCGCGGTCTTCCCCGCCGCACAGGCGGCTCAGAGAATTCGGGAAGTCCACGGGCGCGGCCTCCTCCGCTTCCCCGCCACACAGGCGGCTCAAAGAACCGGTCTTCCTCACGTGGTGGATGAGTTCCACTTCCCCGCCGCACAGGCGGCTCAGAGATATCTCAAGAAACGGGGCCTTGCGTCTATCGGCTTCCCCGCCGCACAGGCGGCTCAGAGATTGCCCTCTGATCGACGTAGCCCGCGCCCGACCTTCCCCGCCGCACAGGCGGCTCAGAGAGCGTATGCTGCGACCAGAGCGCCGCCAGGAGCCTTCCCCGCCGCACAGGCGGCTCAGAGAGTAATATAGAGTATCAGGCAAGCAGAGGAGATCTTCCCCGCCGCACAGGCGGCTCAGAGACATCACGACGAGAGCCGCGATGTTGTCCGCCTCTTCCCCGCCGCACAGGCGGCTCAGAGACTCACTGCGGCGAGATGCAGACGCTCGAGTTCCTTCCCCGCCGCACAGGCGGCTCAGAGACCAATGGATGAAGCGGGGGGAGATCTTGCGAACTTCCCCGCCGCACAGGCGGCTCAGAGATGCGACTGAAGGGCGAGTGCGAGCGCAGAATCCTTCCCCGCCGCACAGGCGGCTCAGAGATCGCGGACCTGAAGGCCGCGATCCGCTCCGGCCTTCCCCGCCGCACAGGCGGCTCAGAGAGCAGGACGGCCAAGACTTCGTCGGCCTGTTCTCTTCCCCGCCGCACAGGCGGCTCAGAGAGAAAGGGGGGCCGGGCAATGCCGCGAGAGAAGCTTCCCCGCCGCACAGGCGGCTCAGAGATTCAAGTAATCGCGGCGGGATCGCTGCGATATCTTCCCCGCCGCACAGGCGGCTCAGAGACACTTCACGACGCGCGCGGCGAGGGTCCACCTCTTCCCCGCCGCACAGGCGGCTCAGAGACCATGCGACAACCGCCTCTTGCCAGATGAGCTTCTTCCCCGCCGCACAGGCGGCTCAGAGAAGTCGGCGAGGCTCGCGAACCGCTCTGCGGCCCTTCCCCGCCGCACAGGCGGCTCAGAGAAGGAGGCATGATGATCCCGAAGCCCATCACGCCTTCCCCGCCGCACAGGCGGCTCAGAGAGACGAGAACGCGCGCGCGCTCGTGACGATGCGCTTCCCCGCCGCACAGGCGGCTCAGAGACTGGTCGACACAGATTACGCTGAGCGTTTGGCCTTCCCCGCCGCACAGGCGGCTCAGAGATTGTAGCTCTCGATCGTGTTGAACGGGATTCGCTTCCCCGCCGCACAGGCGGCTCAGAGACGATGTAAGCCTCGACGATCTGACGTCCGAACTTCCCCGCCGCACAGGCGGCTCAGAGAATAACTATCGAGCTCTCGCGTGATAAGCACTTCTTCCCCGCCGCACAGGCGGCTCAGAGATTCGACGCGCTCGTCACCGGCACTCTCATCATCTTCCCCGCCGCACAGGCGGCTCAGAGATTAGAGACGGGATGGTTCAAACCGTCTTTGAACTTCCCCGCCGCACAGGCGGCTCAGAGACCGGGCAGCCAGGGCATGTTCCTTTTACTCGCCTTCCCCGCCGCACAGGCGGCTCAGAGATGCAAGCATGTCCATCATCATAAGAGCCGCATCTTCCCCGCCGCACAGGCGGCTCAGAGATCGGAGTGGTCTTCGTGCTCTTTTCGTCATTGCTTCCCCGCCGCACAGGCGGCTCAGAGATCGACCGGGGTTTTACCTTCCTCACGCTCACTCTTCCCCGCCGCACAGGCGGCTCAGAGACAGTCGAGCATCTGCGCGATGCGCTCGCCGCCCTTCCCCGCCGCACAGGCGGCTCAGAGAATCGTGTTGAGCGGCGCGTGCGTGAAACACACCTTCCCCGCCGCACAGGCGGCTCAGAGAGGAGATCTCAGACAGGCCGCGCTCGGCGAGCTCTTCCCCGCCGCACAGGCGGCTCAGAGAATGGGTCCGCCGATTACGGATCCGAGGATGGTCTTCCCCGCCGCACAGGCGGCTCAGAGAACCGGAATTCGCGCGCGGGCCTCCCCCATTACCTTCCCCGCCGCACAGGCGGCTCAGAGACTCACAGCGAGACTTGGAACAGGAGCTTCTCCCTTCCCCGCCGCACAGGCGGCTCAGAGATCGAGGTCGGCATAGGGCGGGCAGGAAAAGACCTTCCCCGCCGCACAGGCGGCTCAGAGAGAAAAGAACTCGTCGAGCAGGCTTCGGCGCGCCTTCCCCGCCGCACAGGCGGCTCAGAGAAAGACGATATTCAAGAGAAAGAGAAATATCGCCTTCCCCGCCGCACAGGCGGCTCAGAGACGAGAGAGGCCACGGACGCGGAGCGCGTCGAGCTTCCCCGCCGCACAGGCGGCTCAGAGACTGGATAAGCTCCGCTTGCGCGTGGAACGGGACTTCCCCGCCGCACAGGCGGCTCAGAGACAGGGCTCCTGGTCGCGCGCCTCGCTCCAGTACTTCCCCGCCGCACAGGCGGCTCAGAGAGGCTTCAGCGGTGCCGCGATGCGTACGAACGTCTTCCCCGCCGCACAGGCGGCTCAGAGATGCCACACGGTCGACAGCCGCGCATAGGCGATCTTCCCCGCCGCACAGGCGGCTCAGAGAGAGGCCTCGTCGCTCGGCGGGGCGCGCGTGCCCTTCCCCGCCGCACAGGCGGCTCAGAGACTACCCCTCAGCGCGATGTCGTTGTGCGACCCCTTCCCCGCCGCACAGGCGGCTCAGAGAAGAAGGAGCGGACGGATCATCGCTAGAAGCAACTTCCCCGCCGCACAGGCGGCTCAGAGAAGGAACACGAGATCATCAACAAGGAAATCATCCTTCCCCGCCGCACAGGCGGCTCAGAGATGATAGACCGTCCCGTCGACGACGAGATCCCGCTTCCCCGCCGCACAGGCGGCTCAGAGATGCGCCACGGCTCGCCGGGAGCGAGCCCGTAGCTTCCCCGCCGCACAGGCGGCTCAGAGATGCGCCACGGCTCGCCGGGAGCGAGCCCGTAGCTTCCCCGCCGCACAGGCGGCTCAGAGATCGAAGCGCTCGTCCTGCGTATCCACGCCAGCCTTCCCCGCCGCACAGGCGGCTCAGAGATCCGCCTTCAGGACGGAGTAGTTGGCGACGTCCTTCCCCGCCGCACAGGCGGCTCAGAGATCGTCGAAATCGAGCGCCTGAACGCGGCTTTCCTTCCCCGCCGCACAGGCGGCTCAGAGAAGTATGGCTCGACGTCGGCGCGAGAAGAGAAGCTTCCCCGCCGCACAGGCGGCTCAGAGATGGCACCTCGGCGCCCGCCAGGCGGCGGATCGCTTCCCCGCCGCACAGGCGGCTCAGAGAATGTTTCCGGACAATCATCACAAGGACCTCGACTTCCCCGCCGCACAGGCGGCTCAGAGATCTCTCCGTCACCTGCTTCTCGCGGCTCAATCCTTCCCCGCCGCACAGGCGGCTCAGAGATCGATGAGCCCGAGCAGCGCGTCTTCGCAGAACTTCCCCGCCGCACAGGCGGCTCAGAGATTGCAAACGGCTTCAAGCTCCGCGAGATACTCCTTCCCCGCCGCACAGGCGGCTCAGAGACAAGGGCGCGCCCGTGACGGTCGTCGGCGAGCCTTCCCCGCCGCACAGGCGGCTCAGAGACGGCTTCCCGCTCGCCACGTATTGCGACCAGTCTTCCCCGCCGCACAGGCGGCTCAGAGATCACGAGAAAGGCGGCGGAGCCGGAGCTCCGCCTTCCCCGCCGCACAGGCGGCTCAGAGAATTGCACGGCGACCCCGGAAGGCCGTCACGTCCTTCCCCGCCGCACAGGCGGCTCAGAGATGGGTCGAGAAGGGTCAGCTCCAGTCGGCCATCTTCCCCGCCGCACAGGCGGCTCAGAGATCGGGGGATACTCGCACGTGCCCGATCTCTACCTTCCCCGCCGCACAGGCGGCTCAGAGAGTGCTCGGATTGTGCTAGCGGTCGCGGAACATCTTCCCCGCCGCACAGGCGGCTCAGAGAGAAGCGCTCGTCCTGCGGAGTGGCGGCGCTCACTTCCCCGCCGCACAGGCGGCTCAGAGAAGCACTCGGCTCGCTACGACGGAACAGGCCGACTTCCCCGCCGCACAGGCGGCTCAGAGATCGCCAGCGAAGACTCCGACGAAGACAAGATCCTTCCCCGCCGCACAGGCGGCTCAGAGATCGGCGCGCCCTCCGCCGCGCTCCTGTCCTATCTTCCCCGCCGCACAGGCGGCTCAGAGATGAAGTAGTAGCGTTCGCGTCCATGTCGGTTGCTTCCCCGCCGCACAGGCGGCTCCGAGATATTCGGCGTTCGACAGTACCTGGTAATACCCCTTCCCCGCCGCACAGGCGGCTCAGAGAGAAGGCGAAGTAAACCATGCTCGGCCCGACCCCTTCCCCGCCGCACAGGCGGCTCAGAGAGAAGACGGCGCGGAGCACCAGCGAGGCATACTCTTCCCCGCCGCACAGGCGGCTCAGAGAGGTCACGTCTGCGAGTGTCTTGTCCCCCCACCCTTCCCCGCCGCACAGGCGGCTCAGAGAAAGGATGGCTCGAAACAGAACGCTGTGAGCACCTTCCCCGCCGCACAGGCGGCTCAGAGATTTCGCATCGGCCAAGCAGGCGCTGACGAAGGCTTCCCCGCCGCACAGGCGGCTCAGAGATGCTGCGGCCGACGAAGAGCCTCTCGCTGTATCTTCCCCGCCGCACACTTCGCCTCGAGATACGCCGCACATGCATCATCGTCCGGGAAGCGTTTCCCGAACTCCAGAAGCGACGGCGGTCGATTGCGCGAGTTCCA
>JARWLF010000269.1:0-20379 GCA_029853055.1 Scenedesmus sp. KT-U
CGGCCAGGCTGCCTGCGATGAGGCTGCGTGCTCGCATCAGCGGGCGGTGTACACGATCTCGACGCGACGGTTCTGCGACCAGCAGCTCTCGTTGGAGTCGGTGCAGGTCGGACGCTCTTCGCCGTAGCTGACCACGGTCAGCTGGCTGGCCGAACCGCCGTTGGCAACCAGGGCGCCATTCACGGCGTTGCCGCGGCGCTCGCCCAGGCCCATGTTGTACTCGCGCGAACCGCGCTCGTCGGCATGGCCTTCCAGGGTGATGCGGGCGGACGGACGGTCACGCAGGTACTTGGCGTGGCAGCTCAGGATCTGGGCGAACTCCGAGCGGATGTCCGACTTGTCGAAGTCGAAGTACACCACGCGACGGACCAGGCACGGGTCGCGGTCGAGGTCTTCCGGGGTGTAGCGGCCATCGGAAACCGGCTGGGTCGGCTGGACCGGCGGCGGCGTGGTCGGCTCGACCGGCTGCACGGTTTCCTTCTTGGCGCAGGCAGCGAGGGCGGCCACGGCCGCGGCGGTGATCAGGAGGCGGGTCATCGTGTTCATTGGAAGCAGGTTCCTTGGTTTTCTTGGATCGGATGCAGTTCTTGTGGGTGCAGCGGTGAGCCCATCCTCGTTCGCGGGGCAGGCGCCCGGGCGAGGAAACCCGGGTGCCTCGGTGAAGCATGCGATGCGTGCATCGATGCCCTCCGGCTCCGCCGACGCCTACGCCCTTGCGGGCGAAGCGTCGAAAACCGCTCGACGTCCCCTGTCGTGCGGGCGGGCGGGCCTTGCGACCTGCCCAGTCGTGGAACAGCCGAGCGCCTTGGGAGACGCTCAGCGCTGCCGATACGGCGACCAGGCGGGCTCCCGGACGTCGCCATCGGCAAGAACCAGACGCTGCCGCACCCGCGCATCGGCGGACACGGCATAAAGCACTCCACGGCGCCCGTCGCGAGCGGCGTAGAGAAGCATGCTTCCGTTCGGGGCGAAGCTCGGCGACTCGTCGAGGTTGCCGATCGACACCAGGGTCTGCAGACCCGGCGTGCCCACGCTGCGATCCAAAACCGCAATACGATAAACGTTCCCCTGCCCCTGCGCCATGGCGATCTTCTGGCCGTCGCAGCAGACGCTGGGGCGGGCGTTGTAGTCGCCCAGGAAGGTGATCCGCCGGGCGTCGCCGCCACTGGCCGGCACTTCGTAGATCTGCGGGCGGCCGGCGCGGTCGGAGGTGAAGAAGATCGAGTTGCCGTCCGGCGCCCAGACCGCCTCGGTGTCGATGCCCCAATGGTTGGTGAGTTGGGTCAGCTGGCGGGTGCCCAGGTCCATCACGTAGATCTCGGGGTTGCCTGTGCGCGACAGCGTCAGCGCCAGCCGCGTGCCGTCCGGCGAGAACGCAGGCGCGCCGTTGATGCCGCGATGGCTGGCCACCAGCTCGCGGGCGCCGGTGCCGATGTCCTGGATGTAGATGGAGGAGTTGCCGCGCTCGAAGCTGACATAGGCGAGGCGGCGGCCGTCCGGGCTCCAGGCCGGCGACAGCAGCGGCTCGCGCGAGCGCACCACCGGCTGCGGGTTGAAGCCGTCGGCGTCGGCCACCATCAGCGCGTACTGGGTATCGCGGCCGAGGCCAGTGGCGGTGACGTAGGCAATGCGGGTCCAGAACGCGCCGCGGATGCCGAGGATGCGCTCGTAGATCTGGTCCGAGGCCTGGTGGGCAAGATCGCGGAGGCTGCCGGAGCGGCCGGTCAGGGCGAGGCCCAGCATGCGCTCCTGCTTGGCCACGTCCAGCAGTTCGAACTCCAGCCGGTAGCCACCGTCACTGCCGTCCAGCAGGCGGCCGACCACCAGGAAATCCTGGCGCAGCAGGCGCCAGGTGGCGTAGTTGACGTCGACCGCGCGAATGGGCTTTTCCACGATGTCGCGTTCGGCCAGCGCGCGGAACGAGCCGCTGCGGTTCAAGTTGGCGCGCACGATCGCGGCGATGTCGGTGTCCGGGGTGGCGCCACTGCCGAGATACTCGAAGGGCACCACCGCGATCGGCAGGGCGGCGGCGTTGCCGTCGACGATGTCGATTTCCAGCCGCTGGGCCTGCGCGGCGGATGCAAGCAGCATCAGACTGGCGGCGAGCGCGAGGGCGGCGAGGCGGGACATCAGCATGGGCATGGGCGGTCCTGGGTTCGCTTCGGGGCGCAGCTTCAGGCGACCGCTGGGGGGCAGTCGGGCGGGCTTGCGCGTGAAGCGCGAACATTACACGAGGCCTGTCGACTTGGCTGAACGGCAGCCCCTGCGCAGTCAGGTTTCACGCGGCCTTCAGGGCCCGTCGAAGCGGAAGGTGAAGTCGATGCGGCGCTGGAAGACGGTTTCGAAGCCCTGGTAGGGCAGGGGCTGGGCGCGCAGCACCGCGGCCTCGATCGAGCGCCGCGTCAACTCATCGGCATTGCAAGGCGTGGCGACGTTGGCACTGATCACTTCGCCGCCCGGGATCTGCACGATCTCCAGCCGGCAACGGATGCCCGGCCGCGCGGTTTCCGGGCGTAGCCAGTTGCGCTGCACCACCTGCTGGATGGCCACTTGGTAGCGTCCGAGCAGGCTGTCGTCGGTGCCGCGGTTGCCCACCTCGGCCACGTTCTGGGTGGCCTCCTGGTTGCGGTCGCTGCTGCCGGGAGTGTTCTGCTGCGACTGCCGGCGCATGTCCTCGATCTGGGCCAGGCGTTCCTGCTCGATACGGCGCTGGCGTTCGGCGGCCTCGCGCTGCTGGCGGATGCGGTCCAGCTCGGCCTGCTGCTCGCGCTGCTGCTGCTCGCGCAGGCGCTGCAGGCGCTGGGCCTCTTGCTGCGCCTGCTGTTCCAGCAGCACCTGCTCCTGGCGACGGCGCTCGGCCTGCTCGCGCTCCGCGCGCTGGGCCTCGGCCAGCGCATTGCGGGCGGCGCGTTCGGCATCTTCGGTGTCGGGGCGCTCCACCGGTGCCTGCGGCGCGGCCTGCGGCGGGGCTTCCGCCTGCTGCGGGCGCGGCTCGGGCCGCGGCTGCGGCGCCGGCGCGGTGTCGCGCTCGGCCTGCCGCGCCGCCGGTGGCGGCGTCGAGGCGGCGGGCTCGCCTCCGCCCATCACCAGGGTGGCGATGATCGGCTCGCCGCGCACGGAGGGTGCCTCCGGCGGCTTGCTCCAGAAGGCGCCGATCAGAAGCAGGGCGAACAGGGCCAGGTGCAGGCCGGAGGCCAGCGACCAGGCGATGAGCTTGTCCTGCGGGGTGTCCATGGCTCGGCCCTTGGCTCCTGCCTCAGTCCGCCGCCGGCCGGCTCATCAGGCCGACCTTGGACACGCCGGCCTGCTGCAGCAGCACCATGCCCTGGTAGACGGTGCCGTAGTCGGTGCGCCGGTCGCCGGCCACCATCACCTGCACCTCGGGGTTGTTGCGCACGAAGGCGCCGACCTTGGCGACCAGGGTCTCGGGGTCGATCTCCTCGGCGGCCGCGCCCTGCAGGGTGAGGAAGAAGCGGCCGTCCGAGGTGACCTCGACCACCACCGGATCGCGCTGGGTTTCGACCGGGCGGGCGTTGGACTCGGGCAGCTCGATGTCCACGCCGAGGTTCAGCAGCGGCGCGGTGACCATGAAGATGATCAGCAGGCAGAGCATCACGTCGATGTAGGGCACGACGTTGATCTCGTTCTTGAGCTTGCGCTTGGCGCGGGGACGGTGCTGCATGGCCTCAATCGTCCACGTGGGCGTGGCGCTGCAGGATCGAGGAAAACTCCTCGGCGAAGGTTTCGTAGCGGGTGTTGATGCGCTCGACGCGGGTGGCGTAGCGGTTGTAGGCCCACACCGCCGGGATCGCCGCGAACAGGCCCATGGCGGTGGCGATCAGGGCCTCGGCGATGCCGGGCGCCACCGTGGCGATGGTGGCCTCCTTGACGTCGGCCAGCGCGATGAAGCTGATCATGATGCCCCACACGGTGCCGAGCAGGCCGACATAGGGGCTGATCGAGCCGACGTTGGCGAGGTACTCGAGGTTGTGCTCCAGGCTGTCGATCTCGCGCGCAAGCGCGGTGCGCATGGCGCGCTGGGCGCCCTCCAGCTGGGTGCGGTTGTCCATGCCCTTCTTGCCGCGCAGCCGCGCGAACTCGCGGAAGCCGGCCTCGAAGATGGCCTCCAGGCCCTGTGGCCGGCCGTCGCTGCCGTTGATCTCGCGGTAGAGCGCGCTCATTTCGGCACCCGACCAGAAGCGCTCCTCGAACTCGTCGGCGCCCTGTGCGGCGCGGTCGAGCACGCGCTTCTTGATCAGGATGATGGCCCAGGAGGAAACCGAGGCGATCACCAGCAGCAGCATCACCGCCTGCACCGGCAGGCTGGCGTGCAGGATCAGTTCCCAGATGTTGATGTTGTTGGACACGGGCATGGGGACGTGGGCTCCGGGGCGGTCAGGCCAGGGTGGACAAGTGGATGTCGTGCAGCAGGTCGGGGGGCAGGGGCTGCGGCCGGAAGGCCGAGGCGCTCAGGCAGACCGCGCGCACCTCCGCCCGCAGCAGCGACTCGTCGCCGCGCCGGATCTCCTGCTGGAAGACCAGGCTGGCGCCGCGCCGCTGTGAGAGCACGGTGCGCACGATCAGTTCATCGTCGAGCCGGGCCGCCCGCAGGAAGTCGAGCTGCATGGCGCGGATCGCGAACAGCAGGTCGCGATCCGTCGCGAGCGCCTGCTGGTGGATGCCCAGTGCACGCAGCCACTCGCTGCGGCCGCGCTCCAGGAATCGCACGTAGCTGGCGTGGTAGACCACCCCGCCAGCGTCGGTATCTTCCCAGTAAACCCGCACCGGCCAGCTGAATTCGTGTTGAATGCTTGCGCCGCTGGACGTTTGCATCAGCTGCCCGAGAACAGGTCGGGCGGTGGGCCGCCCTGGGGTTTGAGGCCGAGCATCTTCCAGGTGCGGCTGGTGGCCATGCGGCCGCGCGCGGTGCGCACCAGGTAGCCCTGCTGGATCAGGTAGGGCTCGACCACGTCCTCGATGGTGCCGCGGTCCTCGCTGAGCGCGGCCGCCAGCGACTCCACCCCGACCGGGCCGCCGTCGAAGCTTTCGACAATCGTCTTCAGCAGGCGCCGGTCGAGGTCGTCGAAGCCCTCCGCATCGACCTTGACCATGGCCATCGCCGCCTGAGCGGCCTCCAGCGTGATCACGCCCTCGGCGCGCACCTCGGCGAAGTCGCGGGCGCGGCGCAGCAGGCGGTTGGCGATGCGTGGCGTGCCGCGCGAGCGGCGCGCGATCTCGGCCGCGCCCTCGGGCGCGCACTGGATGTCGAGGATGCGCGCCGAGCGCCGGACGATCGAGGTGAGCTCCTCCGGCGAGTAGAACTCCAGCCGCTGCACGATGCCGAAGCGGTCGCGCAGCGGGCTGGTGAGCAGGCCGGCACGGGTGGTGGCGCCGATCAGGGTGAAGGGCGGCAGGTCCAGCTTGATCGAGCGTGCGGCCGGGCCCTCGCCGATCATGATGTCGATCTGGTAGTCCTCCATCGCCGGATAGAGGATCTCCTCCACCACCGGCGACAGCCGATGGATCTCGTCGATGAACAGCACGTCGTGCGGCTGCAGGTTGGTCAGCAGCGCCGCAAGATCGCCGGCGCGCTCGATCACCGGGCCCGAGGTCTGGCGCAGGTTCACGCCCAGTTCGTTGGCGATGACGTGGCTGAGCGTGGTCTTGCCCAGCCCCGGCGGCCCGAAGATCAGCACGTGATCCATCGCCTCGCCGCGCTTCTTCGCGGCCTCGATGTAGATCTTCATCTGCTCCCGCACCGGCGCCTGGCCGAGGTAGTCGTCCAGCACGCGCGGCCGGATCGAGGCCTCGAGCCGGGCCTCGTCCAGGGATTCCTCGGGGGAGACGATTCTTTCGGTCACTTCGGAGCCGGGATTGGGGATTGGGGATTGGGGATTGGGGATTCACAGCCGGCGGGGTGGAGGCCGTTGGGGTCCCTTACGCAACGCGGCAGTTTACGGGGTTGGGGGAACAACGGCGCGTTGCTCCGCCAGCTTGTTGGTCGCGGCCGACTGCGAGAGGCCTCGTGCTCTTGCCTCTCTCCCTGTGGAGCGAGGCGGCCCGCTTGTGGGCTGCCGGTGGCAGCCGACGGGCCGATGAGCCCGAGCGAAGCGGAGGTCGGGGTTGGGGTGAGGGCTGGGTGTCCTCAACAGCTGCTTCGAGACGCCCATAAGGATGTCTGATTCGAGGTGTGGAGCTTCTGCTCCGCCCGGACCCTCTCCCCAGCCCCTCTCCCAGCGGGAGAGGGGCTCAAGCTCCAGCGTCAGTCCCAGCTCCAGGCCCCACAACTGCTCAGCTCCAGCCATTGCAATCCGGAGCCTCCGCTCTCACCCCGCTGCAGCGGCAGGTGCCCGCAAACGAATCCCGAATCCCCAATCCCGAATCCCAGGCCCTCAAGTCCGCAACGCGGACTTGAGGGCCTTTCGAATGATCGACTCCGCCGTATCCCCTTCCTCGCGCGCCTTCTCGGCCATGCGCTGGGCCTCCACGCCCTTGTAGCCCAGCTGCTGCAGGGCCACGATCGCCTCGCTCAGCGGGTCGGTCGGCACCGCTGCGCCAGGGCTGGGCACGAAGCCAAGGCCGCTGCCGCCCATGTCCGAGGCCTTGTCGCGCAGCTCCACCAGCATGCGCTCGGCGGTCTTCTTGCCGATGCCGGGGATGCGGGTGAGCGCGGTGACGTCGCCGGCCTGCAGCAGGCGCGCGAACTCATCCACCGACACGCCCGACAGCACCGCCAGCGCGATCTTGGCGCCGATCCCGGTGACCTTCTGCAGGTCGCGGAACAGCCGGCGCTCGGCGTCCTTGAGGAAACCGTAGAGCGAGACCGAGTCCTCCTTCTGCGCGTAATGGGTGAACAGGCTGACCTCGCGGCCCACTTCGGGCAGGTCGTAGAAGGTGCTCATCGGCGCCTCCAGCTCGTAGCCGACGCCGTGCACGTCGACCACGATCTGCGGGGGGGCCTTGTGGATCAGGGTGCCGCGCAAGCGACCGATCATCGTCTGCTGCCTCGACGTCGAATGAGTTGGGAGGCCGCCACGCCGGTGCGGGCGGCCAGGGTGCGGGTGTGCGCGTGGGTGATCGCCACCGCCAGCGCGTCGGCGGCATCGGCCTGCAGCTTGCCGTCGATGCCCAGCAGCACGCCGACCATGTGCTGCACCTGGGCCTTGTCTGCGGCGCCGCGGCCGACCACCGCGCCCTTGATCTGCATCGGGGAATACTCGTGCACCGCCAGGTCGCGCGCCACCACCGCGCAGATCGCCGCTCCACGCGCCTGGCCCAGCTTGAGAGCCGAATCCGGATTGCGCGACAGGAACACCCGCTCGATCGCCACCTCGTTCGGCGCGAAGCGATCGATCAGCGACCACAGTCCATCCAGGATTCCGCGCAGGCGCTTCGGGAACTCGTCCTCCAGGCCCACATGCAGCGCCTCATGGTGCACATGCACGCAGCGGCCGGTGCCGTCGGCATCCACGATGCCCACGCCGGTGCGGACCGAGCCGGGGTCAATGCCCAGCAGGCGGATCACTGACGCATACCGGTTCAATCCAGCGGGGCGAAGCGAGATCGTAAATCCAGACGCCACTGCCACAACCATACGAGGGTGTGCCCTCGCGACCCTCCCGCACCGTTACCTCAAGTTCGAAGCACCCCGATCTCGCGTGCAGAAGCGCACGCGGCAAGGCGCCTGGATCCTTGGAAAGAGGCCTGAAGTCAGCTGCTTCGATCACGTCGTCGCTGTAGTGGAGGTTGAGCGAGCCCGAGCTGTCGCGGTACTCGACACGGACGCTCCAGCCCTCGGGTACATCAGGAGGCAGAACCAGCCGCCCGCACTCCCAGAGGATTTCCACCTCACTGACATGCGCAGGAGCCTCGATTGGCAGGGGTGGCAGGGCCGACAGGTCAAACTCCGTTTTCTCTCCGTTCGTGGCCGCGGATGCTGATCCCGTGACCAGCAGCGCGACCATGAAGACCCTGCCGCGCAGAGTGCCCTGCTTATCCGTGTACTGCTGGATGTTGGCCCATCTGCCGTGTCCGGCCATGGCCTGCTCCGCGCGCGAATCCAAGCGCGATTATAGGGGCGCGCCCCGCCACACCGTTCGGCGAAATTCCCGCACAGCTACGCAAGATCGCGAGGCTCGCACGAAGCCAAGGGTCCGCAAGCCCAATCGCCGCCAAGGACCGGCATAGGGTGCGCTTCAGCGCACCGCGAGGCCTCAACACTCGCCCCGGTCCGCGTCATCCAAAAGCTGTGCAATCAGGCAAACCGCCCCTCGCGCAAGAACCGAGCCGCCTGCGCCGCCACCACCCGCGACAGGATCAGCCCGCTGTGGCTGGTCCGTACCTCCAGATGCGCGCGCAGCCCCGGCGCGCGCGTCTCGGCCACGCTGACGGTGCCGTCGTGGGCGCCGTCGAAGCGGCTGAACCAGTGGCCCAGGCCCAGCGGCAGGGTGCCGGCGATCACGCCGATCTCGAAGCCCTCGGGCAGCGGCAGCGCGCCCTGGCGCAGCAGATGCACGGCGCGGCCCAGCACCCGGCCCAGCGGGCCGCGTTCGGCCAGCGCGGCGGCGCCGAGGCTGCCGGCCAAGGGCGAGCCGAGACAGAGGATGCGCCCGATCGGCAGCTCCGGATGCGCGCGTGCGCATTCGATCGAGAGCAGGCCGCCCATGCTGTGGCCGACCAGATGCACCGGACCCTGGCCCGGCCATTCGCGGATGCGCCGCTCCAGCCGCGCCAGATGCTCGCGCGGGTGGGCGAACACCGAGCGGTAGTCGAAGCATTCGGCCTCGAAACCCGCCGCACGCAGCCGCGCGCGCAGCGGGATCAGCGTGGCCCCGCGCAGCCACAGCCCGTGCAGCAGCAGCACGCGCGGGCGCGCTGGATCCGACACGGGCGCTCAGCCCTGCGGCAGGTCGACCTTGACCGACAGCTCCTTGAGCTGCGCGGCCGGGATCGGCGACGGCGCCGAGGTCAGCAGGCACTGCGCGCTGGCGGTCTTGGGGAAGGCGATCACGTCGCGGATCGACTCGGTGCCGGCGATCAGGGCGGCGATACGATCGATGCCGAAGGCGATGCCGCCGTGCGGCGGCGCGCCGTGGTTCAGCGCCTCCAGCAGGAAGCCGAACTTGAGCTGGGCTTCTTCCGCCTCGATGCCGAGCAGTTCGAACACCGCCGCCTGCATGTCGGTGCGGTGGATGCGGATCGAGCCGCCGCCGATCTCGTTGCCGTTCAGCACCATGTCGTAGCCGCGGCTGACCGCGATCCGCGCGTTGGCGCGCAGGTCGGCGATGTCGTCCACCGCCGGCGCGGTGAAGGGGTGGTGCAGGGCGACGTAGCGGCCGCCTTCCTCGTCCCACTCGAACATGGGGAAGTCGGTGACCCACAGCGGCTTCCAGGCGTTTGCGACGCGGCCCAGATCGCGGCCCAGCTTGAGGCGCAGGGCGCCCATGAAGTCGCTGACGGTCTTGTAGGTGCCGGCGCCGAAGAACAGCAGGTCGCCGTTCTCGGCGTTCGCGAGCTTCAAGATCGCGGCGATGGCCTCGTCGCTGAGGAACTTGGCGATCGGCGAGTTGATGCCTTCGCGGCCGCGGGCCAGATCGTCGACGCGCATCCAGGCCAGGCCCTTGGCGCCGTAGCGGGCGACAAAGGCCGCGTAGTCGTCGATCTGCTTGCGCGAGAGCTGCGCCTGCGGCGCGCGCAGGGCGACCACGCGGCCGTCGGCATGCTCGGCCCACTCGGCGAACACCTTGAACTCGCAGCCGCGCACGGCCTCGGCGATGTCGATCAGCTCAAGATCGATGCGCAGGTCGGGCTTGTCCGAGCCGTAGCGGCGCATGGCCTCGGCATAGGTGATGCGCGGGAAGGGCTGTTCGAGCTCGATGGCGTCCACCTCGCGCAGGACCTTGCGGATCATGTCCTCCACGAAGTCCTGCACGTCGGCCTCGCGGACGAAGGCGAACTCCATGTCGAGCTGGGTGAACTCGGGCTGGCGGTCGGCGCGCAGGTCCTCGTCGCGGAAGCAGCGGGCGATCTGGTAGTAGCGATCGAAGCCGGCCATCATCAGCAGCTGCTTGAACAGCTGCGGCGACTGCGGCAGCGCGAAGAACTGGCCGCCGTGCACGCGCGAGGGTACAAGGTAGTCGCGCGCGCCCTCGGGCGTGGCCTTGGTCAGGATCGGGGTTTCGATGTCCTGGAAGCCCGCGGCGTCCAGATGCCGGCGCAGGGCCTGCACCAGCTTGATGCGTGTGCGCATCATGCGCTGCATCTCGGGGCGGCGCAGGTCGAGGTGGCGGTACTTCAGGCGCGAATCCTCGCCCGGGTTCTCATGCCCGTAGAAGGGCAGCTTGCCGGCCTTGTTGAGGATCTCGATCTCGCTGGCGACGATCTCGACGCGGCCCGAGCGGATGCGGTCGTTGACGCTGTGGCGCGCCCGCACGGTGCCGACCACGCGCAGCACGTCCTCGTAGCCGAGGCTGGCCGCCACTTCGAACAGCGCGGCCTGGTCGGGCTCCACCACCACCTGCACCACGCCCTCGTGGTCGCGCAGGTCGATGAAACAGACGCCGCCGAGGTTGCGGGCGACATCGGTCCAGCCGCAGAGGGTGACGCTCTGGCCGAGCAGGGCCTCGTCGACGAGGCCGCAGAAGTGGGTACGCATGGAAGCTCCGGGGCGGCGCAGCAGGGCGGCCGCAGTGGCGTGCAGCAGGGGGAGGGCGCAGCCCGTGGCCGGGCGCGCGGGGCGCATAGCGTAGGCCGCGGCAGGGTCGGCGGCAATGCGGCCGCCTGCTGCGATGGCTCGGCTGCACCGTGCCTGCCTGCTAAGCTCGTCGGCTTTCCTGCCTTTGCCCTCGCCCATGAGTACCCCCCAGCTGGACGCCGCCCTCGCCCTGCACCGCGCCGCGCGCCTGCCCGAGGCCGAGGCCGCGTATCGCGAGCTGCTCGGCACCCAGCCGGCCAGCGCCGGCCGCCTGCTGGGCGTGCTGCTGCTGCAGCAGCAGCGCTGGGCCGAGGCCGCTGCGGTGTTGACGCCGCTGTCGCAGGCGGACCCGCGCGATGCCGAGCTGGCGGTCAATGCTTCGCTGGCCCTGCGCCGCAGCGGCCAGCTGGAGCCGGCCCTGCTGGCGGCGCGCTGCGCCACCGCCGCCGATCCGGCACGTCCCAGCGCCTGGAATGCCCTGGGCTTGGCCGCGCTGGAAAGCGGCGATCTGGACGAGGCGCTGAAGGCCTTCGAAAGCGGCCTGCAGTCGGTACCTGGCGACGCCGCGCTGCGCCTGCATCGCGCCCAGTGCCTGCGACGGATGGGGCGCCTGGGTGAGGCGGGGCAGGGCTACTTCGAGCTGCTGCAGGCGCGGCCTGACTTGCTGGAGGCCTGGCGCGGCCTGGCCGACACCAATGCCGCGCTCGGTCAGAACGACCTGGCCCTCGAATGCCGCCGCCGGGCGCTGGCCCTGTATCCGCAGGACGTCGACCTGCGTCTGGAGCACGCCATCGCCCAGCTGCTGCACGGCCAGCCGGCCGAGTCCGCAGCCAACATCGAGGCGGTGCTGGCCGATGCCCCGGATGACGCCCAGGCCTGGGCCTGGCTGGGCCGGGCCCGGCTCAAGCAGGGCGAGGCCGAGGCGGCGCGGCGCGCCTTCGACGAAGCGCATGCGCGTGCGCCGGAGGATCCCGTGGTGGCGCACTTCCGCGCCGCGCTCAGCGGCGAACTGCCCGCCGAGGTGGAGAGCGACTACATCCGCCGCCTGTTCGACGACTTCGCCAGCCATTTCGACAGCACCCTGGTCGGCAAGCTGGGCTATGCCACGCCGAAGCGGCTGGCCGACTTCATTCGCGGTCGCGCCGGGGATGGCTTCGCGCAGGTGCTGGACCTGGGCTGCGGCACCGGCCTGATGGCGGCCGAGCTGGCCCGCGAGGGTCGCGCCATCGACGGCGTCGACCTGTCCACCCGGATGCTGGACCAGGCCCGGGCCAAGGGCCTGTACCGCAATCTCTACGCCGAAGAGGCGCTGGCCTTCCTGCGCGCCCTGCCGGAGCGCTGGGATCTGGTCGTGGCCGCCGATGTGTTCGTCTACGTGGCCGAACTGGAGCCGGTGTTCGCGGCCGCGTTCGAGCGCCTGGCGCCGGGCGGGGTATTCGCCTTCTCGGTGGAGACCAGCGCCGGCGAGGGCACCGAGCTGCTGCCCAGCACCGGTCGCTACCGGCACGCGCCGGCAGTGCTGTTGCAGGCACTGGCTCGCTGCGGCTTCGTCGAAGCCGCGCGCGAGGACGTGGAGCTGCGTTTGGAAAACGGCGTGCCGGTCGCCGGCGCCCTGCTGCTGGCGCGGCGACCGGGCTGATCAGCCCTCGCCGTCGCCGGGCAGGGGCGGATGGCCCCAGGGCGTCGGCGGGTTGGGCACGGGCGTGGTGAGGTCGAACTCCACCTGGAACAGCCGCCCGGAGGGCCGCGAGAGTTCGTAGAGATAGCGCTGGCCCGGCTCGATCTCGATGGCCCAGGTGTTGCTGGTCGACACCTGGCGGCCCTGCGCATTGAACATGTCGATGCTGAACTGGTCGACCGGGAACGCCTGGCGCTGGGCGGTGCCCGGCGTGGCCGTATCGCCGCCGTACTGGGTCAGTTCGTCCTCGCTGCCGTCATCATGGCGATGGTCGTGCTTGAGCCGCAGGCCGGAATCGGTGCGGGTGATGACCCAAGTCCGCGAGTGGTCGTCGCCGACATGGAAGGGGATCTTGACCGCCTCGGGTCCGCACTCGCGCACGTGCATCACCAGCGCCTTGCCCTCGAAGGGATCATTCGGCTCGGCGGGTTCGTTGGCGATGATGCGGCCGGCGAAGGATTGGCCGCAGTGCGCGGCCAGCGCGGCCAGGAACTCGCCCTGCGGGTTCGCGGCGGCGGGTTCGGCCGGTGCGGCTTCGGTGGCGGCCGGCGATTCCGCGGCTGGCGCCGGGGCGGGCTGGGGATCTGCGCCGCAGCCCGAGAGCAGGGCGAGGGCGGGCAGGGCGAGCAGCGGCAACAGCAGTCGGTTCGTGTTCATGCGCCCGACCCTAGCAGAGCGCGCCGCAGATCGCACCCCGCGAGGCCTCAGCCGCTGGTGCCGGTAGCCGCCGGCGGTTTGGGCTCGGGCTTGCTCTCCGGCTTCGAATCGGTCGCTGCCGCTGGCTTGGCCTCGCCGCCGCCGTCTCCCGCCAGGTTGCGCTTCTTGTCGCCGTCCTTCTTGAAGTCGGTCTCGTACCAGCCGCCGCCGGCCAGGCGGAAGGCCGGTGCGCTGATCTGGCGTCGCACCTGCTCGGCGCCGCAGGCCGGGCAGGTGCTGGGGTCGGCATCGGACAGCTTCTGCAGGCGCTCGAAGCTGTGGCCGCAGGCGCCGCATTCGAATCCGTAGAGGGGCATGTGGGGCTCCGGGTGCTGAATCGGGGTGGGCCGCAGTGTTGGGGTGCGGCGCCGGGGTTTCAAGGTTTGGGGCAGCGATTCGGGATTCGGCTGCCGCTGGGCGGTGCAGCTGCCTTTTGCCCCGGCCGTCGCCTGCCGCATTGCGCGCCTGAGGTTCGGCTGAGACAGCGCCCGCATCGTCTCCCAACCTGTTTGGAACGGAGAGCGCGGACATGTGGAGCAGGACCTGGATCCGGGTAGTGGCGGTGGCGATGGCGGTGCCGGCCCTGCTGGCCTTGGCCGCGTGGGCCTGGTGGGCCGGTATCGACTTCAGCCACAGCGGCGGCAATCCGGAGGCGCGAAGGGCAGACCTGGCCTGGCTGCCGGCGGAGATGCCGCCGGCGCGCGGGCGCATCCTGGCGGTGCTCACCAGCGCCGAACGCACGCTCGATGGTCGCGGACGCGCCGGTTTCGAGCTGACCGAGCTGTCCCGGGCCTGGTGGGTGTTCGAGGCCGCGGGTTTCGAGGTCGAACTGGCCAGCCCCGAGGGCGGCGCGCCGCCCAAGGTGGTCGATACCGATGACGCGGTCGATGCCGATTACGCCTTCCTCAACGAGCCGCGCACGCGCATGGCGATGGAGACCACGCAGCGCCTCGATGCGGTCGACCCGGCGCGATACGATGCCGTGTATGTGGTCGGCGGCAAGGGCGCGATGCTGGACCTGCACGGCCATCCCGCGCTGCAGCGGATCCTGGCCGAGGTCTACGCCCGCGGCGGCGTGATCAGCGCGGTCTGCCACGGGCCTGCCGCATTGCTCGGCGTCAAGATCGCCCCCGGCAAGACGCTGCTGCAGGGCCGCCGCGTCACCGGCTTCAGCAACGCCGAGGAGCTGTTCCTGATGAAGGACCCGGTGCACAGGCTGGGCTTCCTGCTGCAGGATGCGCTGGCCGATGAGGGCGAGTTCAGCGAGGCGCCGATGTATCTCGAACACGTGGTGGTCGACGGGCGGGTGATCACCGGCCAGAACCCGTGGTCGACCTGGGCGCTGGCCGAGGCGACCGTGCGCGCGTTGGGCGCGGAACCCGTCGCGCGACCGCGCACCAGCGAAGAGCGCGCGGTCGATCTGATGCATCGCCTGCATGCCAATGGCTACGACGCCGCCCGCGCGGCCAAGCCCGGCCTTGGTCCGGTCGACAACCGCCTGCTGCTGATGCACGCGCTGATCGCCTCGATGCGCGGCGAGTACAAGCGCGTCATCGACCTGCTGCGTCTGGCCCGTGCCTGAGCCCGCGCCCGAACGTCTGCAGGTGCTGCTGGTCGAGGACGACCTCGACATCGCGGCGGGCCTTGTCGACTACCTTGAAGCGCAGGGCATCGAGGCCGAGCATGCCTTCAACGCCCGCGAGGCGCAGGCGCGGCTGCTGGAGGCCCGCTTCGACCTCTGGCTGTTCGACGTGCAGCTGCCCGGCGAGGACGGGTTCAGCCTGTGCCGGCGACTCAAGTCCGCAGGAGGCGCAAGCCCGCCGGTGCTGTTCCTGACCGCGCGCGGCGCGCTCGAGGATCGCCTGGCGGGTTTCGAGGCCGGCGCGGTCGACTACGTGATCAAGCCCTTCGAGCCGGCTGAACTGGTTGCGCGGATCCGTGCACTGGCCAGGCATATGCCGGCGCGCGCCGGCGGCTGGATTGTCGTCGACGACTGGCGCCTCGACCCGCAGCGCGGCCTGCTGGAACGCGCCGGCAGGCAGCTGCAGCTTTCGGCCTCTGCCGCGCGACTACTGCGCTGCCTGCTGCAGGCCAGCCCCGGCTGCGTCAGCCGGGCCGAGCTGGGCGAAGCGCTCTGGGGCGCGCCCGGTGAGGACGACGACCTTCGCACCCATCTGTATGCCCTGCGCCGCAGTCTGCGCGAGACTTTCGGCGAAGCGCCCATCCGCAGTGAGCGAGGCCTCGGCGTGCGCTTCGGCGGTGCCGTTTGAAGCCGCGCTCGCTCAAGCGCGTGCTGGGCCTGCAGTGGGCCTTGTTCGGCGGTGCCTTGCTGCTGGGCCTGTGCGCGCTGGCTGCGGTGGCGCTGTACGTGCTGGAGGACAGCTTCATCGATGCCCGCTTGTTCGCGGCCGAGCGCGCCCTGGCGGGCGAGCGTGAGCCGCTGCCGCAGGTGCAGCTCTGGCGCCTGGATGCGTTTCCGGAAGCGCAGCGGCAACGCCTGGCCGCGCTGAAGCCGGGTGCGCTGCGCGAGTTCCGCCTGGACAAGGACCGTTACGTGCATCTGCGCGCGCTGGCGGCCGACGCCGAGGGACCGCGCTTCCTCGTGTTCGATGCGCAGGAGGAGATGCGCGTCAGCGAGGCGTTGCGGCGGGCGGCGCCTGTCCTCGCCCTACTGTTGGCCCTGCTCCTGCTGCATGCAGCCTGGCTCGCGCGACGCTTCGTCGGTCGCGTCGAAGGCGCTGCCGGCGGGCTGCTGGAGGCTCTGGAGCGCGAGCCAAGCGCGGCCTCCTTGCGGCGAGCGGCGGACACCCAGCCCGTGGCTGAGTTCCAACGCTTCGGACATGCCCTGGCGGATGCGCTGGATGCGCGACTGGCAGCGCTGCAGCGCGAGGAGGAGACCCTGCGTTTCCTCGCGCACGAGCTGCGCACCCCACTGCAGAGCGCGCGGCTGGCCGTGGAGGCGCTGGGCGCACAGATCCAAGCGCCGGCCTCGACACGGCTGCGCCGCGCCCTGCAGCGCTTGGAGCGCGCCAGCGCGGCGGTGCTGTGGCTGGGCGAGTCGACCCCGGTCGCCGAAGCCCTCGAGGTCGAGCCGGTGCTTTCGACGCTGGTCGAGGAGTTCGCTCCGCTGGCTGCAGGGCGGGGACAGCGCATCGAGCTTGGCCGCGATGCGGACGTGCGATGGGCGCTGCCGCTGGCCGGCATCGAGGCGGTGCTCGGCAATCTGCTGGTCAACGCGATCCAGCATGGCGCGCCCGGTGCGATCGGGATCCGCGTGGAGGCGGAGCGGATCGAGTTTCGTAACGCGATGCATGCTGGAGAAAGTCAGACCGGCTTCGGCCTGGGCCTGGAACTCGCCCGTCGGCTGCTGGCGAAGATCGACTGGACCCTGGAGGCGCGCTTCGATCGCGAATGCGCCTCGCTGATCCTCTCTCCCGTGTCGAGAACGCCGGGCGTGTGATCCGCGGCTGTTCGAAGTTGCGAGAGCCTGCAGTGAGATCAAGGCGCGCGAGATGCACGCAACCAACGATTCCGTGTGACGCCGCACCTCGAACGAAGCCATGACGCGGCGGCGCGTGCCGCGCACCCACAGGCACCATGCACGCCTCTGGCGATCGAACGCGACATCCGAAGACCGCGCGCGGCGCACCCTTGAGCCTCGCTTGAGGCAGGCAGCGCAGCCTTGCCCTGCCGCGACTGGCGCGGCCCAAGGCAAGGATTGCACATGGATCAGCACAATGCACTCTGCGCGAACGACCACCGCGCTCGGATGGCGGCAGGGGGCGAGTGGCGCGCTTTCCTCGCGCGCATGCTGCGTCACCCCCGCATCGTCGGGGCGATCGCGCCCTCCAGTCCGGCGCTCGCGACGGCCATGGTCAGCGCCGCGCAGCCCTTCGAAGGCCCGGTGCTGGAGCTGGGGGCCGGGACCGGCGTGTTCACGCGCGCCCTGCTGCGGGTCGGCGTGGCGCCACGCGATCTGCACGTCGTCGAGCGCTTGCCTGAGTTCGCCGCAGGCCTGCGCGCGCAGCTGCCCGGGGTACAGGTGCTGGAGTCCGATGCCGCCCAGCTACGCCTTGCACACTTCACGGACGCGCCGGCCACCGTGCTGTCGGGCCTGCCGCTGCGCGCCATGGGCGAGGCGCAGATCGAGGCCATCCTGCGCTCCGTGCTCGATTGCTGCCGGCCGGATCTGCGCTTCGTTCAATTCAGCTATGGCTTGCGCTGTCCGGTGCCCGCCTCGTTGCGAGCGCGGCTTGGGCTGCGCGCCGAGCGCCTGCGCTGGGTGCCGTGGAACCTTCCGCCGGCCTGGGTGTGGCGGCTGCAGCGCGTGGCCGCGACGGATGCGCGAAAAGGCTGAGCGCCCGTGGAACCCGCCGCCTGCGGCAGACGCCGCGCTGCATGCAGGAGCCCAGTGGCAGGCGACTGCAGGCTGCGCCCGCCTCCACCCTTCGGGTCGCGAGCAAGCTCGCTCAATACGCCAACCCTCGTGGGTGGAGGGCTCTGAGAGGCAACCGCCCCTGCATGCGCCGAGTGCGCGTGCGGCCCGCTCATGGCAGAGCGCGTCGCCAAGTGCTGGCGCCCGACACGGACGTCACCGGATGGCCCTCAGCCCAGCGCATCCTGCACGCTCAGCCACTCTTCTTCGAGCGCATCGCGTTCACCGCGCAGCTTGCCCTGCAGTTGCACCAGCTTCTGGATCTCGGCCTTGTCGCCGGCGTAGAGCGCCGGGTCAGCCAAGCGGGTGTCGATCTCCACCAGCTCGCGGCCGATCTTCTCCAGCCGCGTCTCGATGGCCTTGATGCGGTTGCGCAGCGGCTTCTCGCGCTCGCGCTGCTCGGCGGCGCTGCGGCGGCGGTCGGCTTTGGACTCGCTCGACTCCGCCTCGGACTCGGTGGGCTTGGTGACGCCCGCCGTGATCGCCGAGGCACCCTTGCGCAGCCAGGCGGCGTAGTCGTCGAGGTCGCCGTCGAAGGGCGCGACCTGACCGTCGGCAACGCGCCACCAGCTGTCGCAGACCAGACCCAGCAAATGGCGGTCGTGGCTGACCAGCAAGATCGCGCCGGGGAACTCGGCCAGCGCATCGGCCAGGGCCTCGCGCATGTCGAGGTCGAGGTGGTTGGTGGGCTCGTCGAGCAGCAGCAGGTTCGGCTTGCGCCAGGCGATCAGGGCCAGCGCCAGCCGCGCGCGCTCACCGCCGGAGAAGCCGTCGACCGGCTCGAACACGCGGTCGCCAGCGAAATTCCAGCCGCCGAGGTAGGCGCGCAGCTGGGCCTCGCCCACGCCCGGCGCGATCTCGGCCAGATGCTGCAGTGGGCTCTGGCCTTCGGTGAGCTGTTCGACCGTATGCTGGCTGAAATAGCCGATGTTGAGTTCGAGGTGGGCGACGCGCTCGCCGTGCAGCGGAGCGATTTCGGCGGCGAGCGTCTTGACCAGGGTCGATTTTCCGGCGCCGTTGCGGCCGAGCAGGCCGACGATGCTGCCGCCGGGAATGGCGAAACTGACGTTGTCGACGGCGCGCAGGGCTCCGTAGCGCTTCGTGAGGCCGTGTGCCTCAACGGTGAGCGTCATGAGGGGGTGTCCTTTCTGATCAGGTCGATGAGCTCGTCGGTCGTAAGCCCGAGCGTGCGGGCCTCCGCGAGCAGGGGGGCGACGTGGCTGTCGGCGAAGCGTTCGCGTCGCTCGGCGAGCAGGCGCTCGCGTGCGCCGGAACTCACGAACATGCCGACGCCGCGCCGCTTGTAGACGAGTCCGGCGTCGACGAGCTTCGTGATGCCCTTGAGTGCCGTCGCGGGGTTGATGCGGTGGAACGCGGCGAACTCGTTGATCGATGGCAGTTGGCCCTCGTCGGGGTAGGTGCCGTCGATGATGCCGTCTTCGATGTGCTCGGCGAGCTGCAGGAAGATCGGTCGTCCATCATCCATGCACGCCTCCGTCCGGTTATGCGGTTAGTTACATGACTAACTAACCAGATAACCGGATGCGCGTCAAGCGTCTATCGACGAGGCCTCCGCTTCCAGCGCGGCACCGTCAGCACGATCGCCACGCAGCAGAGCAGAACACCGACAAGCCCGAAGCCCGATCGCCAGCCATCGGCGTCACCGAGCGCGACGCCGGGGCCGAGGGCACTGGCAAGGCCCGGGGCCGCGGCGGGTGCGAACCACGCGACGATCAGCGCGGCGCCCGCAATCGCCGCCAGCGCGACAATCCGGCGCGGGGAGGCCAGTCGGCTCGCGAGTGGGCCGTCGGCACGACCGGCGAGCCACAGTGCCGCCGCCGCGACGAGAACGGCAACGCTCCAGATGCCGAGGCCAACGGCGAACAGCACGCTGCCGCCACCCCAGAGGCTGTACGTCTGTCCGAGTGTCAGAGCGTCACCGCTGAGAGCAGCAGGAATCGCCGCTGCGGCGATGAGCACGCCCCCGACGCCCAGCACAACGAGTCCGATCGACGAGGCGAGGGCTGCGCTACGCCGAGCCAGACGTCGCTCGGCGTCGAACGGATCAACGGTCTCGTCATTGTCGGGAAAGATCAGTCGCTGACGTGGCTCAAGCGGCTCGGACGGTGCGGCGCTCTGGCCGTCAACGGCGCGCAGCATGTCGTCGACCGCGCGCCCATCACTCACCCGGCGCACACCGCGCACCACGGCGGCGACGTTCAGCGTGCCGCCGGCAACGATCGCGATCAGTGCCGTCCATAGGAGACCGGGAAGGCCGAGCGCCCAGCCCCCAACCGCGAGAAACGGCACCATCAAGAGCACGCTGAGTCCCCAGCGAAACAGGTCGGCAGTCAAACGCATGGGGCTCCTTCGCGGGCGAGGCTCGGCGTGTGCGGCAACCCTAGCGCTCGCCGCTCGCGTAGCGTCTCCGCGTGGATCGCTACGGAAACGATGTGCTCGCCGGTGACTGGCGGTCAGCGGGTCGCACACCCGTCGCGCGGGTGCCGGCTGACCCCGGGCTCGTCGTCGAGCTACCCGACTCGGGCTTCGTGGGCGCGGTTGTGGGCGTCGAGGTCGGCAATGTGCACCTGGAAGACCGGCACGGTCGCGTCCGGGCATTTCCGCTCGGGCCGGGCTTCGTGATCGATGGTGCACCCGCGACCCTCATCGAGCCGACGGTCGCCGCGCCCACAGGTCGCGCGCGCTCGCTGAGCGGGTCGTTCCACGTCGCCGACCAGCGCGCACGCACGGCCAGGGCGAGTCGCCTGTGGGTCGAAGGTCGTCACGACGCCGAACTCGTCGAGAAGGTGTGGGGCCACGACCTGCGGGTCGAGGGCGTTGTCGTCGAGTACTTGGAGGGTGTCGATCGCCTTGCCG
>JARWLF010000270.1:0-20330 GCA_029853055.1 Scenedesmus sp. KT-U
GGTGATGCACCATACCTGTGGCACCCGCATCGTCATCAACATCTGATACAAGTTGCCCTTAGGAGCCAACTCCATGACGAGGTAGATGTGCCTGCTGTCCTTGTAGGCAGCATACAGCGTGGCGATGAACGGGTGACAGCACCGCATGTGCAAGCATACCTCACGAGCTAACTACACAGTGCAGAACAATAGTGGAATATTTTTGAGTCTACATCTGCAGCAGTATACTCCTATGTTCCAATGCAGGTTTGCTTCGTTCAGTGTGGCTTAGATATGGTAAGCATGCATAGGTATAGTTCCATTTGGATTTTGCATCACACTGAGAACTTTGCACCGCTGAAGTTGTGAACTTCACAGTGGAATGTCTAACTCAAAGTTGTGAACTTCACACCTCCTCCGTCCGAGTTCTCACCTGGAACCTTTCCATGACATCAAGCGCAGACCTGTTGTAGACTTTCAGAGCCAGGCGCCGGCGTGAAGCAGCGTGATAGCCCTCAACCACCAGTGCAATCTTGCCTTCATACAGTTGACGGGTTTGAACAAAGTCAACAGGCTGCCTGTCCAGCACAGAAACAGCAGCAGCACCAGTGTTGGCTCTGCATGCGATCGTGCACAGCATAGAACTGGACCTGTATACTATGACACTACCTCACTGCATTGGGTGTGCATTGAGCTGGTAGTTGGCTGCATCACAGGTCCACATATTTCATTTGATGTTGCTGCTGCTGCTGCAGCATAGATTGCCAACTGTTGGTCGACCCAGGGAGACCCACCAGGTTTGTGGCTGTAGGTCTTCAGGGCAGTGCTTAGCTATGGCTATAGGGGAACACCTGGTGCTTGACATGGAGCGGGGTGCACTGGTAGCACTGATATCAGCAGCAGCAGGTTGAGCTGTGCTGCAGCGCTGCTGCTGTTCCTGCTGCTGACTGGCCCTGCTGCCTCTGCTGTCGGCCGAAGCATGCTGCTGCTGCTGCACTTCTGTCTCTGCTACTGCAGTATGCAAGCTGGCAGGAGCAGCAGCAGTGTTTTTGGGTGCTGTGAATGCAGCAGCAGGCAGAGAGTGTCTTAGTTGCACTCCAGGTCTGACGTTGTTATAACTGCTGCTGCTGTTGCCTGGGGGAGGCTTAGGCTTGTGAGGAGATGGAGCCCTAGCCTGAACGTCACTTCTAACACTACTGCTACTGGTGCTACTGCTGTTCCAGGCAGCTACAGCTGCTGCTAGTTGTTTCTGCTGCTGCTGTTTACTCTCAAAATGCTTGCCAGAGTCTGCTGATGCAACCTTGGCGGTGCATGACGCTTCCAAGCAACAGGCAGCGTCCCAGGGTTGTGCAATCAGCTTGCCAAGATCCAGAGTCATACTGAGATGGCTATGTCGCTGCTGCTGCTGCTGTTGCTGCTGAGAGGTGACACTAGGGAAGCTGTGTGACTGTGAAACCTGCTGCAAAGCCCTGGATGTGATGGGTAGGGTTTTGGGGGATCTCGTGTCAGAGGGTGATCCTGAATACTGTTGCCTTACAGAGCTGCGGTCAATACTGCGGCTGGGTCTTCGTGACAACGTACAAGCAGCTGGTTGTTCCTGCAGCTGCTGCTGCTGCTGCTCCTGCGGGTGGTGGTGGTCATGGTGGTGGTGCTGCTGCTGCTGATATAATCCTGCTTTCTGCTTAATGGTGTTCTGCTTGTGATTGTTTGCTGAAATCTTATCATGGCAGCTGCTGGCGTCATTGACGTAAGAATATGTTTCATCTGTTGCTTGGCTGAAGCTCAGCTGCCAGCACAGAAGTCTGGCCGCCTGCAAAAGTAAAATGGTCAGAATCACCCGGAGGATGTTAGTGTTGACTGACTCTGTCTGTCAGCCCAAATATGTTGCTGTTTCTAGTGCAGCACAGCAGCACCATTATTGATACTGACACACCGGAAGTGCCTGTCTGGGATGACAGGCAGAGATCCACACTGCGCACCCGTTCAGCTTGTTCAGCTGCACCAGCAGCCATGAGTGCTTGCCCATGGCTGCTGTGCGCCTGAGGTAAGATACACGTACTGATTGTCGACCCCAGCTTGCCTCACTGTCTGCTGTCGGCAACCACCGTAACCGAAGGCGGAAGTGAGCGCGGTTCGCAAGGTAGGAGAGGCACGTGCCAGGCGATGTAGTACCTGCACGACAACACAACAGACAAAACCTGTAGCAAGTGTTTATTGGCGGTATAAGCAGGCGTGCTTACAAGGGTGCTTGGCCACCAGCAGTCCCGTCAAACTCCCAGACTCAGTTAGATGGGTACAACAGGCGACTCAAGTTCGACAGTGCGTCAGCAAGTTGAACAAAAGTGCGTAACTTTGTGCTTTTCAGTGAAAACATGGGCGTGTACCTACGCTGCGGCTTGGGGAATGCTGCAGTGGATCATCAGACAAAGCTTCAGCAGTACAGACTGTTGCCTTTATACGTTTTAGCTGTTGGTTGCACGGTACAAGAGCTGCGGTTGAAACTCCGGCCAACTAAGCTGTACTGTGCTGACACACTTGCTTATCCACAATCGCTGGATGCTTTACTACTCAAAAGTCTTGAGACTGCTACCACACGTACATCGTGCAACGTACAGAGGATGCTGTCCACCTTTAAGTTGGGATCTACTGCACCCGCTCCTGCGTGGCATACCAAACGACAGTGCCTCGCTCCGTCTTGCACAGTCATGCTGCTGGTTGTTCAAGACATCTGTAAATTCTATGGTTGCAGGTACGGCAATGTGCCAAGTATCACGCTTCGCCTGCCCCAGCATTTTTGCTTGAAAGCAACAACCCTCCTATATCTGGCGATCTGCCTCAATGTCGTTGCTGGCCAACAGACTTCGCTCGATTGACAATGGTGTGAAGTTGAGCACAAGGTTTGCAGCCCGTGCAGTACCACATGCGTAGTGACTATGTGCAACATGCATTGATGTTTGGCGCGTTGCTGCTTGCAGCCGTAGACAAGTTCAAGCGCATGCCCTGTTCAACTGGTAAGTCGACTCATGGTCAATTCAGACTGCATGGGATTGCACATGAGCAATGGCATCACATAGCCAGGTGTTACCTGCTTGAGCTGGCAGTTCCAGGCATTTCCCTGCCCCGCTGTCAGAACCGCTAGACCCTCATGGTACACCTGGCGAGCTGACTATCCACGCTTCTATGACTCAAGCCTATGCACGCACTGCTTCGAGAGCAAGGCATGGCGCAACTGTGGCACAGTGGCAACAGTGAAAGTGCCTGCAGCACTGACACACCTGGCTTGGATACTGTGAGTCTCTGCTACGTGTGCACTCAACCCGAGCCCCTGTTTGACAGCAGCAATATGTGCTACTATGCAGGGGTAAGAAAGATGGCCAGAAAAATCAGAAAGACTTGGAGAAGGAAGAGATGTTCAGACAGCAACAGGAAATGCTAGAAGCGCGCAGGTCAGGAACAGCTTTGCAGGAAGCAAACCAGCGCAGAGCGAAAGTCGCTGTAAGTAACTTGCTTTGCAGACCGCTTTTTCTGCGCGTTGTCATGCAAGCAGCTTGATAAGCGCAACTGCACCCAGGGAGTTCCTTGCATCTCGAAATTCACTGCAGCAATGTCAAAACACACTCTCTGTTGGCATGTAACTGCTTGCATACCCAAGCCGAGAGGATAGACGCAGTGTCAACCAACTCTACAGCAAAAGTTTGGTGTTCAGAAGTCTGCCCGCTTGCTCCATGTACACTGCCACAGGATCTGCGCAGTGCTAGGCTAGCAAACATGAATGCTGTCACATGGCTTCTGGCCCATGCCATGAGCATGGCACCACAAAACAGCTCTCCAACACTTCTTCAGCCAATATAGCACGTTCAATTCGTTGATTTTGATGCAGGAGACACTAGCTGCCCGCAAGGCTGCCAGGCGTGCTGAGCGTGATGCTTTGGCCAGAGGAGAGATGCCAGACTCCCTCAAGGACTGGAGAGTAAGTTCACTGTTTGTTGTAAGGGCCGGTGCTTCTGTATAAGAAGAGATGACAGCTAGCCCACCTGTTGCCCTTACTTACAGAAACCTGCAAAGTGTTGTGGCATGTCCTCCTTGTGCCATAGCAGAGCATTTTCTGCCTGTGTCTTATGAATCATGAGTTATGACTGCAGAATTATGCCAACAAGGAGGATGAGGAAGCAACCAGCGGACTTGTAGTACCTCTGCTGCCATTTGGCATGCCAAAGTATGACGCTGGTAGGTGCACTGCCCGTCAAGGGCAACAGTGATAGAGTGGGTGCTACCTTATGCTTGGCTGCCGTATGCTACTGCTGTAGGGCAGCGCTTGTAACATGATCTGCAATCTGTGCCAACTGCCATTGTGCCTGATACTATCCAGTAGAATCCTGCAGTGCCTGCTAAGCTTCAAAGCAGTACTGAAGGATGCTGAACAGGGTACCAGATATCTGTGGTGCTCAAGCTGCCGATGCTGTGTGATACGCTTACACAACGGCATGCAATCAGTGACTACATGCCCGGGCCTTTACACAAGTCATATTCTTTATGATATGCATGTTGCAACTTGAGGTGGGCTTGGCGGGGTGTAACCCTTCATGACCTGCAGGTGAGCGGTTTGATCTTCGCAGCCCATATGCTGATGATGGGTGGGTGGACCCAGAGGAGACAGATGCATTTGCCGGCTTGAAGAGGATTGGAGAGAAGCTGCTGAACTTCAGCGGGAAGACCAAGAAGCAGGTAGGTTGTATTGCTGTACATGGGCCACCACTATACCCTGCTGCTGCACTGTTGGTAGCAAACACGCAGCCTGCTTTGGATATGACTTTTGTGATTAGCGACAGGGCATGCCAGATCGGCAGATGGCTGCTGTGTCTCTCTGTGCTATCCTGCTGAGCTTGTCAGCTGCTGTTGTGCTGCGATGCTTTGTTAACACATCAACAGCAGCAGCTGATGTCAAGCACAGCTGTTGCCTTCCTCCCCTGACCAGGTAGAAGATACTGTCTCTGTTGCAAGACAATCACAAGAAGTAACTGACTGAGCACTGTAGCAAACTGGTCGCTGACTGCTGTCCTTTTCTGCTATCTGCCATGTGCAGGAGACCAAGCCAATCATTTGGGCATCACAGTACAACAAATATGTTGCAGAACAGAAGGCAGCAAGAAAGCAGCAGAAGAAGTAAGCAGTGTCAGGGCAACAACAGCAATGGTCTCGGTGGCCAGGGATGGTGTCAGAGGCACAAGCAGGCATGCCAAGCAGCCCCAGTGTAGCCTGTGACCCAAGCAGGCTGTGGCCATAAGAAGGTGGCCTGTGTCAGCAGCTGGGTTGTTGGTAGATGGGGTTCTTACCTGGTATGATTGACTTGCTATGTATCATGGTGCCGTGCAATGTCGCTGCTCATTTGACAGCAGAAACCTTATGGCCGCAGTGCTAAGGCGTCCAGCTGCGATACACAGCAGTCTGACTGCAGCCCACTAGGATGCGCCCTACTCATGTGCATGTGGTCTCGGGGAGACAAAATATTCAACCTCTCATTGCACATCAAATTTGTCAGGATTGTTGTTTGCATGCACCAAGTGCTGCTGAATCAGTCCAGTCGCAGTCTGGCTGACACACTTTCACAGGCCTGCCACTAAGTGCATGCGGACACGTATGGTGTGAGAGCTGTGTAGATCCATGCGAAACCGTCTACCAAAGCACCGGAGTCAATAGTACACGTGCAGGCGCTCTGAGGTATACCTACAGGTTGGGCCCAAGAACTTGCCTCGGTTGCAACTTCCCAAGGCATGAACCACCCAACTGAGCCAAACAGTAATACGAAACATCTGCCTCATGAAGCAACCCTTCACTTTGCAAGAAAGTTTCAGCGGAATCAAGTATGCGTGAATGTTCGAGGTATATCGTACAATGGTGTATTAGCTGTCGAAAACTGTGATCTTTTGTTGTTTTCGTTCATCAAGGCTTAATGTTGGGTCAAGCTGAGGCCAGTTGACTGCCAGAGGGAAGACCTTCGTCGAAGGAGCTGAGAGCAAGGAGCAGCATGACTCTTACATAGCGGAAGTTCATTCTAGCTCTGTCGAGAGCCTCAAGGTATGCAGCAGCATCCGTAGCAGCGTGGGCAGCGTAAGCCAGCCGAGTTGCTGTCTATCAGCAGTGGTTTTTGAGACTGGCATGCTCAACAACCGTTCTGTATAGGTTCATGATATGATAGAGTAAACTCGCAGCGCTTAGCAGTGACGCACTCGGGCTGCTACTTTTTTCTCTTACATGTGGCTCGCTATGGCTGCCCGTGTATTGGCAAACGCGCTAATGATAATCGTATCGGGCTCAGTGTCATTGCAATGAAGCACCACCCTGTCCAAGGGCTTGCACAGTTGTGGTTGGATGGTTGAGCTGTTTGCGTTTGTTGCTCGATCCTCATACAGCAGAAGCTGCGTATGGGTCATAGATGTGTGCGGAAGATGTCTCAAGGTTAGGTTGTGCAGGCATGAACCCGTGCATGCTGGCAAGTAGCTTGTGGTGTGTGCACATATGTGCAGGGGCTTGCTGTTGAGGATGCTGTCAGAGCATGCAGCTGCAAGGATACGAAAGCTTGAAGCTGGCATCAGCGAACCTGCTGTAGAGTCAGACGAGCAGCTCGCCAGGCGTTTGCATGAAGAACTAAACGCTTTGACGCGGCATTCTCGACGTACTGCTCCGTCGCATGCTGGTCCCAGCCTGCAAGGGAAAGCAGGCAAACCTTCAACAGAGCACGATGACAAGCAGAAGAGCAGTCAGAAGCGGGCAAACGATGTACCTGATCGATCCAGGGATGCAGTTGTCAAACAGCAGGCAGATGCTGGACAATATTCTGCAGAAAACGGCAAGCCTGAAAAGGCACGCAAACGCAGCATGCTGAACCGGGAGCTTGCCATGCTGGTCACAGACATGGTAGAGTCTCACGTCAAACCAGTAGTAGGCCCTCGCGCCAAGTTGACTGAGCAGCAGCAGCACTGGCAACAGGAGTTGCAGAATGGCGGGGCTATCAAGCACGAGAGCAGCAGCTCCCTGAGCGAGCAGGAGCGTCTGGCTATTGAGCAGCTGCAAGCGTCTGGTGCCAACGGCAAACTTGTCAATAAGCTTTTGACAGGATCGCATCTGTTAGCCCGGGTAAGTAGCATACGATGTAGCCAATCTAGCACCCAGCAGTATTGAGTGGAGTTCTTCCTGGCATGGTGCGGTGGTCCCACAGCAGCTTCTGCATGACACTGGCAATGCTTTATATCAGTCCCTTGTGGTTTTGCGATTCATATAGGCACCGCTGTCAACAGGCTCAATGTTTCAACAAGCTGCTGCGCTGTTTTTGCACATGACTCTACTTGCTTGCTGCATGCTTCTTGCCAACGGAGCTGTATTTATGCTCGCAGACCTCTGACTCTGGTGCAGCTGGTGATTCAAGCAGCACTGGTGCAACTTCCTCAGGCAACAGCAGCTTGCATGAGCAGGAGCAGCATGTATCTCAGCAGCAGAAGCAGCAAGCAGTGCAGAATAAGCAGCAGCGTGCTCATGTGAGCGTGGCACGTGCAGGCAACGCTGATTGTGCGGTCGGTAGGTCGTTCAAGATCCCCAAACTTCCAATGGTGTTGTATGGCAAAAAGTGGTATCGTGCAAAGGTGTTGAAGGATGCTGGCAGCAAAGTGATGCTTGAGTATCAGGGGTTCAACCACGAGGGTGGCCCATTCTGGTTGAACAAGGATCATGCTCGCATCTGGCGTGGCTCATACAAGGGCAAGGATTGGAGATACCTGGTAAGTCAGCAGTTGTCAAGCCCAGCAGTACTTTAATGTAGGAGCCTCTGATGCAGTGGTGACAAAGTACTCAGGGAGTGGATCCCGATTCTGACTGTGCAATGACTTTATCAAGAACGTATTCCAGACTCTTTGATGTACTAAGAATAACATTGGCAGCTTGCGTATGTCTGGACAGTTGAACAAAAGCACTTTTCGCAACGTTGCTGCAGGGTGAGGGTGCCTGGGAGCCCAAGGTCCCAATGCAACAGGAAGCCAAGGGCAGGTCCAGGCACAAAGGCCACCGCAAGCAGCCCAGTACAGCAGCAGGCACAGGTAGTGATGCCACAGCTGCTGAGGATAGTGATGCTGAACTACAGCCGCAGCAGCAACCTCAGCCTCAGCAGCAGTACCAGAAGCCAACAGGCTCAGCTGCAGCAGCAGAGACTGCTGCTGAAGAGGCTGAGATGGAAGAGCGTGACACCTGCTCGGCCGACCAAGCAGGTGAGGGACAAGGTGACATAGATGAGCAACAGCAGCCAACAAAGCAAGAGATGCCTGAAACGGAACCTCTGAGTATGGACAGTCCCTCTGTGCCAGAGGCGCAGCAGCAAACAGTTGGCTTGAGACCTGAGGAAGCTCAGGAGCAGGCTGCATCTGCACAAGAGAGTGCTCAGCAGCAGCTAGACGGCATGCAACAGCCTTTGCAGGTTGTGCACCAGGACACAATGAACAGCGTAGCGCAGCAAGCAGAGTCTACTGCGGGGCAGGACCAGCTGGAGGTCAAGCCTGAGCAGCAAGTTTCCGAAGCTGCTGGCACGGACGGCTCACAGCAACAGCAGCAAAAGCGAAATTCTGCGATAAGCAAGCAGCAGTCTCAGGAACTGCTGGAACCGCAGTCCAAGCAGCATAGTAAGCAGCAGCAGGCCAAGCAGTCGCAACAGACCTCACGACATTTGTCCAAGCAGCAGTCTTCCAATGAGGGCAAGCAGCAGTCACGCCGTCGTCGCCACAATGAGCCTGACAACAACAACGTGGCTAAGCAGGTCTCAGCAGTTGTAGACGTACCTATTGTGAAACAGGGTAGGAGGCCAGCTTCAGCCAGGGTAGTTGACAAGTCTGCAAACACTGCTGATGGCACTGCAGCAACAGCTGCTGCTCCTGCTGCGCCTGGCAACAGCAGCAGTGAGCGTGTTGCAGCGGAAGCAGATGCAGCAGTAGAGACAGTGTCAGCAGAAGGGAAAGTGGAAGAGGTCTTGTCACCGCCAGCCGCACCTGCTGGCCGAGGTGGTCGCACACGTAGTGTGAGAGTTAGCAGCAGCAGCAAAAGTGCCACAGGCGATTCACAGCCAAAGTTAAAGCGCGGGCGTGCCAACCGTAGCCGCACAGCATCTGCAGTCGCAGAAGCTGCGCCGCCGCAAGAGCCACAGCAGCTGCATGTTACAGCTGCACAGGTTGAAGTTGGCAAGTCACACAAGAACAGCAGCAGCAGCGAAGCAATTCCTGTAAGTCCCACCAGTCCGGTGGCTGGTGTCTCACCCAAGGCTGCTGGTCGCAGGCGTAAAGGCAAGCCTCAGCGTGCAAGGTTGGACAGCGATGACCTGCAGCAGCCGGTCAAGAAGATCAAGTTGTGCTCCAGCAGCAGCAGGTGCAATGGGCTTGGCTTTGTCTACAGTCACTCAGATGCTGCTGATATACTTGAGATGTCTTTTGAGCAAGCTCCACCTCAGCCACAGCCTGAGCCTCAGCAGCAGCACCAGCAGCCGTCTGCGCATCTCGGCTGGAAGGGTGGTTGGAAAGGTGCATACAAGAAGGGCATGTGGCAGCAATCCAAGGAGTCCCAGCAGAAGCAGAAGGAGCGGCAGCAGCTGATGGCAAATGAGGAGCGACGACAGCAGCAGGACATGAGGGAGTTTGAGTTGGTGCAGCAGTGGGAACAGCAGCAGCAGCACATACATCCAGGAGCGGCTGATCTTGCAGCTGGTGAGAGTCACATGTTTGCTGAGCAGCAGCCAGTGCTGGGTGGGAGCGATCAGGAGGATGTCGAAGCAGCATGTGCCCTAGTTGGGGCTTCCATGGATCGGACATACTCTGGAGAAGTCTTCAGTATGTATGACAGGCACAGCTATCAGCATGTACATGATCAGGCTGCACTCTGTGGGCAGAATTCTCACGCTGCAGTGTGTCAGGTCAACAGTCGGCAGAATGGAAGGCGCAGAGGACATAACTGGTCTAAGCCTACAAACAGGCCGCCCCGGCCACCACCTGTGCAGCCGCTGCAGTATGGTAATGGTGTTGGCCGCAGGCCAAGCTTGAATGGCAGCTTGCAGTATGCAGGGCACAGTGGCAGCGAGGAGCAGTGCAATCAGAGTCGGTCTTATAACCAGGAGGGTGCCTATTTGACAGCAGCGTCCCCCAGGATGAGCAGGCAAGCTTCTGTGCAGCAGGTTCTGCATGCAGCAATGCCTCAGACAGGGACAACCCAGCACCAGCAACACAGCAGCCACCCTTCATATCTGCAGTTCAGCCAGGACACAGGGTGCAAGCAGGCGACGTTACGTGCTTTATTGGATGCTGTTGGTGAGGTGCAGGCCAGGTCAGGTCGCCCCGACCTTATGTATCCACTACAGTTTGGGGGTGTGCCAGTAGACAGTGAGGCTACCAAGCAATCAGGCCTGCAGCTGCCGCGTGTACAAGTCTCAACTACAGCAGCTCTGTTGGCAGCCGTACCTAGTCTGGAGACTCTGCAGCACCTGGCTTGTGTGGAGCAGCGACCTGCACTGGTAGCCTGCCTGGATGGGGGTGGCTCACCATCACTGTTTCAGTAACAACAGCTTTATAATCTGCACACTGAGCAACAGCTGCACTTGTAACTACTACAAGAGGCTTGTTGTGCTGTCCTCTTGACTCCTGAGGGTGCTTCTTTGCAACCCCTTGACCAGTGGTGTCTGTGCTGGCTCGGCTTGGTGGTTGGGATGACCTGCTGCATGTCACTGTGTGCTGTTAGGCACAGCAGGGTTCCACGTTTGGACTGTGCTCTGCATGCACAAGGACGACTGCATCTTTAACCATTTCGGGAGCGATGGACTGTGCGGGTCATGCTCATGGACCTGTTGGTGCAATGGACATTCATGACATGGTTACTATGTGACAACTTAGCAAACACTATTGATTCAAGGATTTGGAATGGATGCATACGTGCCTCAAAAGGTTCAGGCAGTGCGTCTGATGATACCTGCAGGCCCTTACTGTAGCAATAGTCGAGCATGTGGGACTGCATGTGTTTACTGTAGCACTATGACTTGACAACTGTTTGACTGGAGTGCTTATGGCACTGTCTGTTTGTTGAGGTGGTCTCCCGGCATGCCCACTTTGTGGTGCGAGGGAGGTGCGCCTCTTTGACCCGCAGGCTGCATATGACATTTCACACATCACTCATGTTGCATGATGGTACTTTGGTTGATAATGGCAGTGTGGTGTGCAATGCTATGCGCTGACAAGGCATGACCAAGACACCTGCAGGTCTGCCTGTTGCAGTTTGTTGTATCTTGACGGCATGTGGTGATCATCCACCGCATCATTCACAGTCATAACCTGCTTTGAGTTAGCGACTGTTGAACTGCTGTTGTGATGGGGTACTGTCACAGGCATGACAGCTGCAATGCTCTCTACCGGAAGATTGGAGCGGATGCTTCAAGGCAGAGGTATAATGGTGCCCCAGTACCCTGTGCTCGCAATGCATGCCTACATGCACTGCAATAACTGAAGATATGCATGTGTGTCTCCGGCCATACAGCAAAGGTTTTGCTTCCTGTCCATGATGGGCAGGTTCTGGGTTGCTTTCCATCAGCTAATCCTGGTCTACTGGCTGCTGCAAAACAGGCTTGCAACTTGTGATGCATTTGTGCCGCCTAGGGCTGACTCTTACATTTGTGATTGCAAGTCAAGGCGAGGGTTCCTGCTGGCCTATGATTGCATCAACAGTGGCACTGCTGACTGTTGAGACAGAGTGATCTGTCTATGGCAATGTGCTTGTTGTGTCCAAGTCTGAGAGTATCATTCTTGACCATCGCACGAGCATGCTGGCAGCATCACGATATGGTGGCAGGTATTGGCTGCACATTGCGTTGAAGCTGTGGCTGGGTCTGCCGGACTACAGTTGACCAAAGCGGTTCTGACTGACTGCTCAAGAATCTCTAGTGACAGCATTGTTGGACAGGAGGGTAAAGTGCAATCGTGACAGAGCATTAGCACCTGGTGTCTGTACAATAACTACATACAGCACCTTTTTCCTTTAGCCACATACCCGAGATGCTGCCTCAGTTCCATGGCACAACACTGTACGCGCGGCACGAAGTCCTCACAACAGAAGCTTGGCTCCCACGATAAAGCGGCTGCATGCATTCTGCAGCTGTGCTGGGGAATCAACTTGAAGCTTGATAATCTAGGCCGGATGCTTGATGACACAAATGCACTGCAACCATCGTCATTGCCGGCACAGCAGTCTGCTGCTGTTGTAAACACAAGGTACCGCCACCACCAACTTGGTGGCATTCTGCGGTTCCACCACCTCTGTTAGCAGGTGTGCAATGAATCAGCAAACAGGTGGATGTTGGACTCAGTGTATAGCATCACCAACCACGCCAAACATGCTGCTCACGTGACCGGCACAACAGCATGACCCAACCTTCAATCTGCAGCAGATGCGCATAAACGTCTTGGGTTGAAGGTGTAAAAAGGTGCTTGAACAACACACCAATGCTGCAATTGCAGCGTGGTGTGTATTGACAACGGCCAACGGTCGACGATGTGACTGGCGCCAAAAAGAGCTGCTGTGGGGTGTCATCCGCACACTGGCTGCGCGCTAAGTGCACTCTGTAACACACAAGGTAACAAAGCCTGATAAAATGCTGGTTCCAGATTCACCTAGAGAAAAGCCACTCATTGATTGAAGGAAGCTTGGTTGTCACACCTTTCTGTCTTCAGCAGGTCGCAGTGCGATCACGTGGCTCCATCATACGAACATTCGTCGCAGGGGACCGCAGATTGACCAAACGTACATGTTTCTGTGACGATCGGAGTCGTTGCGTTCATTCACACTTGGCAGGGACACCGCGACACAGTCCCATTGCGACGACCGCCACTGCATGCCACTTTTTTCTGTGTTTATATTTGTTTGATTGAGGTGTTTGCTTTTGAGGCTCATTCGTAGCCACCGTGCTGCATTGCATCATTCAAGCGCAACCAACAATTGAACACACACTCTAGGGGCTTCCAGCTTGTCTTTGTGAGCTACGCGCATCATGGCCGAACAACCGGCCTGGTGTCAGACGGTTGAACAAGTGCTGGACAGCCAATCCAGTAATCTGCAGAGTGGGCTTACTTCTGACGAAGTGCAAAGACGACGAGACAAGTACGGCTGGAATGAGCTAGAAAAGGAGCCGGCCACGCCTCTCTGGAAGCTTGTTCTTGCTCAATTCGATGACATGCTGGTCAAGGCAAGTAGACGTCCTGTGCACTGCAGTTCAATGCTTGGGACAGTAGCAGCATGGGGTCACGGTTGGGTATGGCTTCTTACCGCTGTTTGGGCCAAAAGACGGCCTTTACAGGCGTTCTGACCACCTACCTCAATGACGTGTTATTTTCGCACACAGTTCACAGGTTAGGTTTGATCTACCATGTGTGTGCTGCCATTCTTTGCAGATTCTGTTGGCAGCTGCACTAGTATCTTTTGCTCTAGCATACTTGGAGGAGGGTTCAGCAGAGGAAGGCATCAGAGCATACATTGAGCCGCTGGTGATCTTGCTTATTCTCATTCTGAATGCTATAGTCGGGGTCTGGCAAGAGTCCAATGCTGAGAAAGCACTGGAGGCCCTCAAAGAGCTTCAGAGCGAACATGCCAAAGTACTACGCAATGGCAAGCTGGTGAGTAACAAGCACGATATTTTTGTGTGATACAGCCAAGCAGCTCTGCGTCAGGCCGCCTACAAGTGTTGATAGAGAACCCATATGTTGCAAGCACGTAACTTAGACCTTTTCACGCACTCTTGATACAGTCAACATCAGCTCGCTAAGCCATGCCCTGTGTAGACCTTTGTTCTGGCATATCAAAAGCTGTGGTCTACACATGCTAAAACCATGTGTCGTGTGTCTTCTACCTATAGGTTTCAGATTTGCCAGCGCGTGATCTTGTTCCTGGAGACATTATTGAGTTGTCAGCAGGTGACAAGATCCCAGCTGATGCCCGGCTTGTGGTGTGCAAGACAGCAACACTGCGTGCTGAGCAAGCCAGCTTGACAGGAGAGCCACAGGCAGTGTTGAAGAGCACGGACCTGGTCGAAGATGCAAACTGCGAGCTGCAGGTGGGATTGTTGGCTTCTGTCGCAGATATGCAGGCATATCCTAGCAACGCATCAGCCTATTGGCTCACACAGCTGCAACTGTAGTAGCATCATGTGCATGATAGCTCTGGCTTTCATTGTGTTGCTCAACTGCAACTGCAACTGCAATGTCCCAACTGCCGGGCGCACCAAGCAGCTAGTGCGCTTTATGGCGTGTCTTGCAATATGGATCTTCCATATCAACGTGTGCTTGAATGCTGTTGTTTCCACCCTGCAGGCCAAGGAGTGTATGCTCTTTGCTGGAACAGCAGTTGCCAGTGGCAGCGGCATAGCTGTGGTCACCAGCATCGGCATGGAAACAGAGATTGGCAAGATCCAAAGCCAGATTGCAGCAGCATCCGAGGAAGAGGAGAGCACTCCACTCAAGCAGAAGCTGGATGAGTTTGGAGAGCTCTTAGCCAAGGTAAGATGGGCATGATCTTATGCAGATTATGTACAGCAGCGGCAGTTACACAGTTCACACCACCACAGACCACGTCATTGCCGCACGTGCAATTCTTTGACAAGCTCAGGCAGGGAGTATGCAACCATACCCAGGTGGATGTGAAACTCACTACCACAACAATCATCAGCTGCTTGCCTGTACCCTGTACCACTCTCATCCACTTCTACGAAGATGCCTCTTATAGCTCTCAAAGTGGTTTTGCTGCAGGTTATCTTCTGGATCTGTGTGACAGTGTGGCTCATCAACTACCATCACTTCCTTACCCTGAGATGGACAGATGGCTCATGGCTGCCGGACTGGTCACAGTCAAGCTTCAATCTGGCCAAGTGCACATACTACTTCAAAATTGCTGTGGCGCTGGCTGTCGCAGCTATTCCTGAGGGCTTGCCTGCTGTGATCACAACATGTTTGGCGCTGGGCACCAGGAAGATGGCAAAGAAGAATGCCATTGTCAGGTACAAGAACGTAAAGCAGTGTTTATCCGGTTTGACTGCAAAGCAGCCAGTTAAGAAATGGTCTGATTACTGATATCGTCTGCAGCTGTTGTGGACATATACACATTGTGCAACAGTGTCAAGTTGTCATTAAAAGAGCCCTGGAGATTATTCTTGCAGTCCTGCATGTGCAAGTCAGGCGCCCAGCAACACACAGTCTGGACAGTCTGGAGTCTGCATCTGCCTGCTGTTTCCAATCTCTATCAGAGACATCTGTCAGATATATTGGTTCACATCACAATGGGCATTGTCACCTGCAGGAAGCTCCCGTCTGTTGAGACGCTCGGTTGCACCACAGTCATCTGCAGCGATAAGACTGGCACACTCACAACCAACCAGATGAGTGTTGTGCAGCTGTCAACACCTCTGGCAGACGGCAACATGCGGCACTTTGAGATCACAGGTATGGACATGCTGCTTCGCTCAGCAGCTGCAGGTTCCTGCAGGACCCTTCTGAGCGCGGGTTTGTGAGTGAACTGCAACTGCCTGAAGCAGGCTAACCAACAGTGATAGCAGTCAATGTTGCCAAGGGTCCAACATCCGTTGCGCAGGAACATGCAGCAGAGCAGGTACTGCAGGTTTGGTGTAAATGCCCTACATGCGCCTGGCATCAACCTGCTGTGCTTACATGCATCATGCAGCCCTGTCACAGCTGTTGTCTGTGCTGCCTTGCAGGCACCACCTACAATCCTGATCAGGGTGAAATCAAGGGGCTGCCATCTACCCTGGATTCCTGTCTAACACACATTGCTGAAGTGTGTGCTGCGTGCAATGAGAGCAAGATAGAGTGCGCTGAAGGCACCTTCAGAGCAGTAGGAGCACCAACTGAAGCATCGCTCAAGGTAGTCAGTTGTTCCCCATAGCTATGTGTTGACTCGGTCATTTGTGATTTATTCTGGTAGCACTCAGCAACTGTCTGTCCTGTAGCGCATAGCACGCAGCATGTGGATGTATCACACAACATCCTGGTCACAAGGTCATCAGCCGTACAGTTTGCATGTGCTTGGTGTGGGAGACCTGTGCCAACTCAGTGTTGAGCTGAAGGTAAGTCCTATGTATGCTGCTGTGTTGACCCTTGGACAGTCACTGAGCCTCTACAGTTCTGCCTTGTATTCTGCAGGTACTTGTGGAGAAGCTGGGTGCAACAGACAAAGCTACCTGCCACAAACTGCTTGAGCAGCGCCGCAGCAACCCCGACAGCTGCCCTGCACCTGTCTGTGACTACTACACGGGCAAGTTACAGCACCTGGCCTTGCTGGAGTTTGACAGAGACAGGAAGAGTATGAGTGTCATCTGCAGGCAGACGCCACACACTCGCAACTCAGGTGGGGAAGTGCTGCAGGTGCAGGACATGCCCATGGTGCTGACGTAGAAGATTGGTTCAAGTGTGGAGGGTGCAGATGCTAGCATGCCCCATGGTGTGCTGAACAGTGGTTGAGCATGTTCGATGCCAGCAACTAACACACAGGAGTGGAAGCTCTATGTGTTTGAGCCAGCGAGGACCAGATGCTACTGGGCATGATTTGGTTGGTACTGCTAGCTTGGCAGATTATGTTGGTTGAGATAAACTTTTCTGTTGCTGCAGGCAATGTCCTGCTTGTGAAGGGTGCTGCTGAGTGTGTCCTGGAGCGCTGTGACCGCATGATGTTACCTGACGGCAAGGTGGTCAAGCTCACACCTGCTGCTCGTAGTGCTGTACTGGCGACTGTGGATAACATGGCCGATCATGCATTGCGCATCTTGGCCATGGCATACAAGTAAGGACTGGTCGTGAAGCCAATAGTGGGTCTTTTGACAGCGGAATCTCTACTGAAGGCCCTTTCCTTTTTCCGCTGTGCAGCTAGGACAAGCCTCGTGCCTCACAGTTTAGATGGGTGGGTGGGGCAGATGTTCCTCAGTCTGCTGCATAACATGTTGTCTGCAGGTCTGACCTGCCGTCTGACATTGCAAGCTATGATGGCACCACAAACAGCAATTCAGCAGCTAATAAGAGGCTCCAAAACCCGGCTACATACGCTGACATTGAGAGCAACATGGTGTTCCTGGGCCTGGCTGGTCTGAGGGATCCTCCAAGGCCTGAGGTCACTGAAGCCATCAAGGACTGCACGAACGCCGGAATCAGAGTTATCGTGATTACAGGTACGACCCAAAGTATACAATCAGGTCATGGGGGTCTGAAAAGCACCTCATGCAGCTGCGATACTTGGCTGTGCTGTGCTGTTATAGATTGGTGTGCTGGTAGACGCGCCAGCAAGATGCAGCTGCAGCTCCAGTCATCAGCATAGTATATCTGACTGCAAGCTGACTTGAATGACTGCAGGTGACAACAAGATTACTGCTGAGGCCATCTGCAGGATGATTGGTGTGTTTGAGGAGAATGAGTCCCTGCAGGACCACAGCTTCACGGGCAGAGAGTTCAGTGAAATGAGTGAAGACAAGCAGGAGGCACTGCTCAGGAGCAAGGAGAACCTGGTGTTTAGCAGGGCAGAGCCAAAGCATAAGCAGGTGTGTGAGCAGTGGCTGGCAATGGAAGCCAGGTAGCAGGGACGTGTACTGGAGATGCACTGCAGTAGCCCACATGACAGGCACTGCCTCCTAGGTTGCTGCCTTGGCACGTGGCAGCTTGCGAATCCTGTGGTAGTTGTTTGAGAGTCAGCCCTCATTGGTGACTTCCATAAGCGCTGCAGCACAAGCAGCGGAGCAAAGGGAAGCTGCATGTTGGCAAGCAAGTGTGAGAGGCGTGGTCTGTGTTTGTGTATGTCTGCAGGACATTGTGCGTTTGCTGAAGCGCTGTGGTGACATTGCTGCCATGACTGGTGATGGTGTGAATGATGCACCTGCACTGAAGCTGGCTGATATTGGAGTGGCTATGGGCATCACAGGCACGGAGGTGGGTGCTCAGCTGTATGCGAACAATTGCATCAACACACCGTCTGTGACTTCATGATTATGCTCAGTGTCTCAGACCATGCATATCATTATGGTTGACACCAGATGGAAGGTATGGCTTGGTGGCAATAGCATTGCTGCTTGTTGCTGCTCTGCATCCTGGTAGGTAGCCAAGGAGGCGAGTGACATGGTCCTGGCTGATGACAACTTCAGCACCATAGTTGCTGCTGTCGCTGAGGGCCGCAGCATCTACAACAACATGAAGGCCTTCATTCGTTACATGATCAGCAGCAACATTGGAGAGGTGGGGTTACTTTCGATGTACCCCACATCTGTGTTGCTTGTCGCTTGCTGGATTGTGTGCTGTGCATGTTGTATACATTCCAAGCAGGCTCCTGCAGTAAGGTCAGCAGCTGCCTGTGCAATCGGATGGAGATTCGTCAACAAGTTCTTCCTTTGTTGTCTTTGTCCAACCCTGCAGGTGGCCTCCATTTTCCTGACAGCTATCCTTGGTCTCCCGGAAGGCCTCATTCCTGTTCAGCTGTTATGGGTCAATCTTGTAACTGATGGCCCACCAGCCACAGCTCTGGGCTTCAACCCTCCGGATCCTGACATCATGCAGAAGCCTCCAAGAGACCCCGAAGAACAGTTGATCACTCCGTGGGTGTTTGTGCGCTACATGGTGGTTGGGGCGTACGTTGGATGTGCCACTGTGGGAGCCTTTGTGGTGTGGTACATGTTTGACAACTTTATGGGCATTGATCTGAGCAAGGTGAGGGGATCCGACCAGACGGCTTTTTGGTGGTTGGGTGACAACCTCTAGTTGTACATTGGACATCGTGCGTCTGTGGTTCAATCTCCTATGATATCCCGGTGAATGAGATGCTGCTTGGCCTCATCATAAGCTCTGTCTCTCAAGCATGTGGGCTGTTCATAACACAATGATGAAAGCTTCAACAGTGTTTGCAGCTGTCACCCAAACTCCTGTTGCTGAGCAGAGCTCTCATGCTAGCTGCTACTCTGAGTGTGGCTCCAGGATGTTGAAATATTTCACATCTTAGCTTTGTTTCTGCCATCTTACCTACTTGTCTGTCGCAGGATGGGCACACCACTGTGAGCTGGTATCAGTTGTCTCATTGGGAAGAGTGCCCATCATGGAAGGACTTCACTGCTAGCTCATACACTGCAGGAGGCCAGACAGTCAGCTTTGACCAACCCTGTGATTACTTTACTACTGGTGAGTGGAAATTGCTGCTGGTCAGTGCAGCAAACACATGCGCTATATCCGTCTGTCACTTGCTGTTGTCACTAGCAATCGTCTGTGGCAACTTCTTGCGCCTTTGACTCCAAAAGCACATGATTCTCCTTGTTGATGTTGCAGGTCGTACAAAGGCCAGCACATTGAGTCTGTCAGTGCTTGTTGCGATTGAGATGTTCAACGCGTTCAATGCTCTGAGTGAAGACAACAGTCTACTGCAGCTGCCACCCTGGTCAAACCCCTGGTTGGCTGTGGCAACATTTGTCAGTCTGGGTCTGCACTGTGTCATTCTGTATGTCCCATTCCTTGCACAGGTGAGAGCAAGTCGTCATATCTGGTCTTACGTTTTCATTTGTACAACCTTCAAATTCGTCGTTGATGACGACATGTGCAGTCTACTGCTGCTTGCGAAGTGTATGGTACAGCCATGTGCCGCAGTCTGCATGTAGTTGTTAAACCTGAAGAGCAACCTGCTGAGGCTTGAACGTGTCTGCTCGACCCTGCAGGTGTTCAACATTGTCCCCTTGAGTCTGAACGAGTGGCTGCTAGTGCTGCTGTTTGCTCTACCTGTTATTCTGATTGATGAGGTGCTCAAGTTCATGGGTCGCCACTTCTTTGGAGTGAAGCATGTTGTCCCTCAGAAGCGACCATCACAGGTGGCAGCACAGCAAGCAAAGCTGAAGGCTGCGTAAGGGTATTGGGATGTGGATAGACTTTGGTTGGCGTTAGGCTTAGGGTTATGCTGCACGAGGTGGGAGAGGGGGCACAGGAGTGTTGTGTGAGCAATTGAAGTAGAGTTGAGAGTGCTCTGTTTTCAGTGTGGTATCAGGTGATTCGGATTTGTCTGAGCATGGGTGTTGCGCTCATGGTTGCTGCAGTACAACTTGTTTAGGTTGCGACTGTTGCAGGGCATGTCGTGACAGCAGACTGTCATATGGAAGCTGATTCTCTTCCATCAGCATGCCTTAGGGAGTAGAAGGCCTGGATGACGGTCATCCAACCTGTACCGTAGCCTACGGAGTTCCCATGCAAATGTTCTTGAGCAAGTTGGTGTTCATGTAACTCAAGAACGCATGTTCTGCTGTGTTGTGTCACATTCTAATGTAAGCCTTC
>JARWLF010000271.1:0-20323 GCA_029853055.1 Scenedesmus sp. KT-U
CTCGCCATAGCGCTGCCATGGCTCGTCGTCGCGCCTTGCCAGCCACACAAATCCGCTCGCAGCTACTGTCCGCCAAGTACGAAGCACTACACTAGCCCGGATAGTCTCGGCCCCCCACTTCAGCGCCCTCGAACCACATGATCGCCCTGATCCAGCGCGTCAGCGAGGCCCGCGTCGATGTCGATGACCGCTGCACCGGCGCGATCGGACCCGGCCTGCTGGCCTTGGTCGGAGTGCAGCCCGAGGACGGCCCCGCCCAGGTGGAGCGCCTGCTGCAGAAACTGCTCGGATACCGGGTGTTCGCGGATCCGCAGGGGCGGATGAACCTTGCGCTGAAGGACACCGGCGGCGGCCTGCTGCTGGTGCCGCAGTTCACGCTGGCGGCCGACACCCGCAGCGGACTGCGCCCCAGTTTTTCGACCGCGGCACCGCCCGGACTGGGGCGACAACGCTTCGAGGAGTTGCTGGCGCTGGCACGGCAACGGCACCCAAGGGTTGAAACGGGCGAGTTCGGCGCCCATATGCGGATATCGCTGGTGAACGATGGCCCGGTGACGTTCTGGCTCGAAAGCTGATGGCCGGATCCTTGCATGCCCCACCGCGGCCCACCCCTGAACCGGGGCACACGCAAAAACCACTTTGCATTCATTGACATGGCAGCGCGGCCCCCGGCCGCGTATACTGCCGCGTTCACTTCCACCCGCATCCAACCCGGGCGCCGCATGGCCATCGAAAAGCAGGAACAGCAGTCCGAGATCAAGCAGCTCATCCAGAAGGGCCGCGAGCAGGGCTATCTGACCTACTCCGAGATCAACGACCTGCTGCCGGACGACATCGTCGAATCCGAGCAGATCGAAGACATCATCGGAATGATCAACGACATGGGCATCGCGGTGCACGAGGTTGCGCCGGACGCCGAGACCCTGCTGCTGGCCGAAGGCTCGCGCGGCACCGATGACGACACCGCCACCGAGGAGGCCGTCGCCGCGCTGACAGCGCTCGACTCCGAGGCCGGCCGCACCACCGACCCGGTGCGCATGTACATGCGCGAGATGGGCACGGTCGAGTTGCTGACCCGCGAGGGCGAAATCGCCATCGCCAAGCGCATCGAGGAAGGCCTGCTGCAGGTACAGGGAGCTCTCGCCAGCTTCCCGTGGTCGGTGCAGATGCTGCTGGAGGATTACGACCAGCACCTCGAAGGCAAGAAGCGCCTCAATGAAATCGTCACCGGCTTCCTCGACCTGCTCGACGTCGAGCCCGAGCCGCCGGCGGTGGTGGAAGCCAGCGACGACGCCGACGCCGAGGACGACGACTCCGACGACGACGTGAGCGAGGACGACAGCCCGGCCGACACCGGCCCGGATCCGGCCGAGGTGGCGCGTCGGATGGATGAACTGCGCTCGCTGTACGCCAAGTTCCAGAAGACCCACGGCAAGGTCGGCCCCGGCGACAAGAAGGTCATCAAGCTGCGCGAGGAAATGGCCACCATCTTCCTCACCCTGAAGCTGCCGCTGCCGCTGATGGACAGCTTCACCCGCAAGCTGCGCGAAGTGATCGGCGAGCTGCGTGGCCACGAGCGCGCCATCATGGACCTGTGCGTGCGCCAGGCCAAGATGCCGCGCAAGGACTTCCTGCGCACCTTCCCGGGCGCGGAGACCGACACTGGCTGGGTCGACGAGATGATCCGCCGCAAGCAGAAGTGGTCTTCCGGCCTGCGCGACGTCAAGGACGCCATCGTCGCCGAACAGGAGCGCCTTGCCGGCATGGAAGGCGCCCTGTCGCTGTCGCTGGCCGACATCAAGGAGATCAACCGCTCCATGGCCATCGGCGAGGCCAAGGCCCGCAAGGCCAAGAAGGAGATGGTCGAGGCCAACCTGCGCCTGGTGATCTCCATCGCCAAGAAGTACACCAACCGCGGCCTGCAGTTCCTGGACCTGATTCAGGAGGGCAACATCGGCCTGATGAAGGCGGTCGACAAGTTCGAATACCGCCGCGGCTACAAGTTCTCGACCTATGCGACCTGGTGGATCCGCCAGGCCATCACCCGCTCGATCGCCGACCAGGCCCGCACCATCCGCATCCCGGTGCACATGATCGAAACGATCAACAAGCTCAACCGCATTTCCCGCCAGATGCTGCAGGAGATGGGCCGCGAGGCCACGCCGGAAGAGCTCGCGGCCAAGATGGACATGCCCGAGGACAAGATCCGCAAGGTGCTGAAGATCGCCAAGGAGCCCATCTCGATGGAGACTCCGATCGGCGATGACGAAGACAGCCACCTGGGTGACTTCATCGAGGACACCAGCATCGAGTCGCCGATGGAGAATGCCACCGTCACTGGCCTGATGGAGACCGTGCGCGACGTGCTGGCCGGGCTGACCCCGCGCGAGGCCAAGGTGCTGCGCATGCGCTTCGGCATCGACATGAACACCGACCACACCCTGGAAGAAGTCGGCAAGCAGTTCGACGTCACCCGCGAGCGCATCCGCCAGATCGAGGCCAAGGCGCTGCGCAAGCTGCGCCACCCCAGCCGCTCCGAGCAGCTGCGCAGCTTCCTCGACATCGACTGATCGCCAGCGCTGCCGCCGTATCCCGACAGGCCCGCCACGTGCGGGCCTGTCGCGTTCCGGGCGCCCTTCACCCGGGCTGCACCCGCCGCTGATGCTCGCTTGATCGGTCGAAGCGCACCCTAGGAGCTCCGCCAAGGTAACCGACCGTCCGATGTTCCTGAGCCGCCTGATCTACGCAAGCCGCGCCGCCGAAAGCCTCCAGCAGCCTGATATCGAGCAGATCCTCGAGAGCTCGCGTCGCAACAACGGCAGGGTGGGCGTCACCGGACTGCTGGTGTTTTCGGCCCGCGAGTTCCTGCAGTGCCTGGAGGGCTCGCGCGAGGCGGTCAACCAGACCTACGCGCGCATCCTCGGCGACCCGCGGCATGCCGAGGTGCAGGTGCTGGATTACCGCGAGGTGCCGCAGCGTCTGTTCCCGGACTGGGGCATGCATGGGCTGGCGCCCTCGCTGATGACCCGCCAGCGCGTGCTGCGCTACTCAGAGCGGGAGATCTTCACGCCGACCCGGCTGTCGGCGGCTTCGGCGCTGGCGCTGCTGGAGGAGTTGGCTGCGCAGATGGATGCGCCCTCCAGCCAGGACCCATCCTCCAACGCCGCCAGCGCGCGCGCCAGCCTGCTGGCGCGGCTGCGCACCGGCGGCGCGGGCTGACAACCACGTCCGAATCCGGCGAGTGCGATGCTGGCAACGGCGCTAGCCTGTACGCATGCCGCCACTTGCGCCACCACCCGACGCGCTCTGCGAACAGGCCCGACTGTCACGTGATGCGCGCTTTGACGGGCTGTTCTTCACTGCCGTGCGCAGCACCGGCATCTACTGCCGGCCGGTCTGCCCGGCCCCACCGCCAAAGCCGCGCAACGTCCACTACTTTGGGACCGCAGCCGCCGCGGAGGCCGCCGGCTACCGGCCCTGCCTGCGCTGCCGACCCGAGCTGGCACCCGCGGCAGGCGCTTGGCGCCGCGCGGACAACCTGCTTCAGCGCGCGCTGGACCTGATCGAGCGTGGCGCGCTGGAACAGGCCGGCGTGCCCGCGCTGGCGGCACGACTGCAGATCGGCGAGCGCCAGCTGCGGCGACTGTTCGCCAGCGAACTCGGGGCCTCGCCACTGCAGGTGGAAGCCACCCGCCGACTGCTCTTCGCCAAACAGCTGCTCAGCGAGACGGCGCTGCCAGTTACCGAGATCGCCCTGGCCGCCGGTTACGCCAGCCTGCGCCGCTTCAATGCCGCCTTTCTGCAGGCCTACGGGATGGCGCCCGGCCGACTGCGGCGATCGGACGGGGATCCGCCAGCGCCGACGCAAGCGGGGCCTTTGCTACTGCGCCTGAGCTATCGGCCGCCCTACGACTTCCCGGCCCTGCTGGACTTCCTGCGCGGCCGAGCGCTTCCGGGCCTGGAGCGGATGGACGGACTGAGCTATGCGCGCGTGATAGACGACACGGCCTGGCTGCGGGTCGCCCCGTGGGGCCGCGAGGAACCCGCACTGCGGCTGGAGCTGCACGGCCTGCCCTCGGCACGCTTGCGCGAAGCCCTGCGGCGGGTGCGACGCATGTTCGATCTCGATGCGGAGCCCGCCGCCATCGCGAGACACCTGGCCGCCGACCCTCGGCTATCGTCGCTGCTGCAGGCCCACCCCGGCCTGCGCCTGCCCAGCGGCTGGGACGGCTTCGAGATCGCCGTACGCGCGGTGATCGGCCAGCAGATCAGCGTCGCGGGCGCGCGTACCCTGACCCACCGGCTGCTGTGCGCGCACGGCGAGCCAGTGACGGCCGCACTGCAGGCGCAGGGTTTTCAACGTCTGTTCCCGACGCCAGCGCGCTTGGCCGAAGCGGACCTGTCCGGCCTCGGCCTGACCCGCGCGCGGCAGCACAGCCTGCAGGCGCTGGCACGCGCCGTGTGCGACGGCGCGCTCGACTTCGAGCCGGGCCAGCCTCTGCAGGCATTCGTGCAGCGCTGCACGTCCCTGCCCGGCATCGGCCCCTGGACCGCTCACTACCTGGCGCTGCGCGCGCTGGGCCAGAGCGACGCCCTGCCCAGCGGCGACCTGGTGCTGCAGAAGGCGCTGCCGGGTGACGGCAGCCGGATCAGCGCGCGGGAGCTCGAAGCCCGCGCCGAGGCCTGGCGCCCCTGGCGCAGCTACGCGGTCATGCACCTGTGGCGTGCCGCCGCCCAAGGAGACTGAGATGCCATTGAACTGTCTGCGGATACCGAGCCCGGTGGGCCCACTGCTGCTGGCCGGAGATCACCACGCCCTGCATGCCATCGAGTTCGAGAACGGTCGGCATCCGCTCGACCGGGGCGGCTGGGTCGAGGCTGAAAGCACGCTGCTGCGCAGGGCCGCCAGCCAGCTGCAGGAGTACTTCGAGGGGGCCAGGCAGGGTTTCGAATTGCCCTTGGCGCCGCGCGGCACGCCCTTCCAGCTGGCCGCCTGGCAGGCGCTGGCACGGATCCCATACGGCCAGACCCGCAGCTACGCCGAGCAGGCCGCCGCACTGGGACGCCCGACCGCCACCCGTGCCGTCGGCGCCGCCAATGGCCGCAACCCGCTGCCAATCGTGCTGCCCTGCCACCGCGTGATCGGCGCCAACGGCGCACTCACCGGCTTCGGCGGCGGGCTTGAAGCCAAGCGCTGGTTGCTGGCGCACGAGGCGCAGGTGCTCGGAGCCCGGCGCGCCTGTCCCTGAAAGCAGAAGCCCCGCACTCAGGCGGGGCTTCTGCTTCCACTTCGCGGGCTCGATCTCAGCCGCGACGATTCAGCTGCAGGGCGGCCATGCCGAGCATCAGCAGCACCAGGGTCAGCAGGGCCCAAGGCGCGTCCACCGGCACCAGGGCTGGGCGCTGCACGGCCGGCGGCGCCGGCGGCAGCGGCTCGACTCCGTCGGTGTTGTTGTCCGGCACCGGATCGAACTGGTCACCCTCGACCGTGGCCACGTTCAGGTAGGGCCCACTGCCGTTCACCTGCACACGCATCTGCAGGGTCTCGGTCTGGCCCACGGCCAGACTGCCCACGGTCCACAGCGGTGCGGCATAGGCGCCCTGGCTGGCGGTGGTGCTGAGCAGGTTGAAGCCCGCCGGCAGCGCATCGGTGACCCGCACGTTGGTGGCGGGATCCGGCCCCAGGTTGCGCACCTGCAGGGTGAACACGATCTCGCTGCCAATGGCAGGCGTGGCCTGGTCGACCGTCTTGATGACCTCGAGGTCGGCGACGCTGAGCGGGTGCGTGGTGCTGCAGGGCGAGCAGACCGGATCCACGTCACCGCCGTTGGCGGTGATCGTGACCACGTTGCCGACGCTGCCCACGGCGTCCGGCTGCACGGTCGCCGTGTAGGTCACCGCATAGCTGCCGACCGGGGTTCCCGCCGGCAGGCTGCACACCAGCGGCTCGCCCGCGCCGCAGCTGAAGCTGCCGGCCGTGACCGGGCCGCGCAGCAGCCCTGCACCCAGCACATCCGACAGCTCGAACGGCGCGATCAGGGCCGCATCGCTCACCTGCACCTGCAGGGTGTAGGTGATCACGTTGCCCACCACCACCAGGCTTCCGCTGGCCGGGTTGGCCGTCTTGGCGAGGCTGACGTTCGGTCCCTGCACCGGAGTGGTGATGGTGCTGCCGCAGCGCGCTGCGGCCGGGCAACCCGGATCGCCGCCGCCCACCACGGTTGCAGTGTTCTCCACGCTGGGCACCGCTGCCGCGGTCGGCGTCACCGGGATCACGAAGCTCACGCTGTCGTTCACCGCCAGACCGGCAGCGATGGTGCAGGTCACCGTCTGGCCCGCGGCCGCGCAACCCGCCGGCAGGGCGCCGAGCGTCAGGCTGGCCGGGATCACGTCGGTGACCGTCGCTGCTTCCGTCGTCGCCGCCGTGCCGGTGTTCTGCACCGACAGCGTGTAGCTCGCGGCTACGCCCACCGTGAAGCTGGCAGGCGTCGCGGTCTTGGTGATCGTCAATGCCGGCGCAACGATATCGGTGATGTCGTTGTCCGTGTTGTTGTCCGGGTTGGGATCGATGACGCCTGCGGGCGGGGTGACGCTGGCGACGTTGTTGATGCTTCCCGAGGCACCGGCAGTTGCGGTCAGCGTGAAGGTGACCGAGCCACCTGCAGGCAGGCCAGGAATCGCGATACCGGGGCCCTGCAGGTTCGGCACCGTGAGTGCTGCGGGTGCCGGACAGGCCGCGCCACCCGTGGGCGAGCCGCACGCGACGCCCGTGACGGTGAGGTTCGCCACGGCCGGATCGGTCAACACGCTGCCGTCGGCCGGGCTCGGGCCTGCATTGGCCACCACCACCGTGTAGGTGATCGCAGCGCCCGGCGCCACCGTGATCAGGCCGTCGTCCTTGCTCACCGAAACATCGGCCTGCGCGCCGAGGATCTCCAGCGTCTGGTTGATCGCGGAAGTCGCGACATGCGTCCACAGGTCCAGGCCTTTGGCGTCGCCGAAACCCTGCGTGGCCGTGCCCGGCACGCAGTCCGCATTGTTGTTGCCGTTGCCAGGCCAGGCGCGATAGACGGTGGCCGAGTCGACGCCAAGCAGGTTCACCGGCGGCACGGGCGCGGCGCCACCGCTACCGGGCGGGCACAGCGAGCCGTTCAGCTCGCCCACCAGGGTGCCGTTGGAGGTCAGGTAGCCCCGATCATCGAAGAAGACGATGCGGCGCTCGGCAGCGGTGCCGGGGCCGTTCAGGCGCTCGATGGTGGGGCCACCGCCCAGGTTGCCTTCCACATCGACCATGGGGAAGTGCACGTCGCCATTGCGGCCCTCCACCCGATACGAGAACGTGCCGACCGGGAACGGATTCGCGGCGTTGTCGCTACCGTCCCACGGCACTGCCAGGGTGCCACCGGGCGCGAAGCCGGTCAGGGTCTTGTTCAGCGGGTTGGCAGGGTCGAAGTCGACGCCATCGCGGCTGATCACGATCTGGAAGGTGATCGTATTGGTGGTGACCAGCGTGAACGTGCCGCCGAGGTTGATCACGGTCTGGCTGCCGCCGAGGGCGCCTTCGAACGTGGTCGAGTCCAGCGTCGCAGTGGGCGGCGTCACCGGGATCCCGAGGGCGTTCAGCACCTGCGCGACCCGGGCGGCGTTGGGGCCAGCGGGGTCGATGTCGGTGAAGAAGGCCGGATACTGCGCAGGCTGCGCGGTGATGCCGGTGCCGGCCGGCACGAAGGGGAACACGACCGCGTTGTTGCCGCGGACATTCTTGTAAAGCGGGGCGGCGCCATCGAGGAAGCCCGACACGTTGGCATAGAGCACATAGCCGTTCGGATCGAGATCCCGCAGCACCTGGCGGTATCGGAAACCGTCACTGGTGACGTAGTACAGGTCCGAGTTCACCAGCCGGTTGTTTGCGCCGGTGAAGAATGCGAAGGCATAGGTGAACACGCGGCCCGACAGATCACTCGTGCTGCTGGCGTCGGGCCGCACCGCGACCTCCCATGCCGCCACTGTAGTGTTGCTGCGTGCGGGAGGGTTGATCGCCCCATTGGGCCCACCGCCGGCGTCGGACACGGCAAAAAGCACGCCGTAGATGCCCGATACGGGAGCCCGGTAGGCGCAAGGCACCCAGGCGTCCGCGGGACCGGCAGTGTTGTCAGCGCTGCGCGGGCCGGCCAGTTCAGCCTCACGCGTCGCAATGGCGCCGGTGATGTTTCCCGGGCCAGCGGGATCGCCAAAGAAATGCGGACCCGTGGCGCCGCCCGTGGCGCCAGCCACGCAGTCGAAACTGGATGCGGCCGGAATCGTCTCGTCGCCGGGTTGGCCGAACGGCTGCGGATCGAACACGCGGATGTTGCCCGCCGTGTTGCCGTCGATGCGGTTGCTGGATCCGAGCAGGATGTACTCACCGGCTTCGGCATAGACGTAGAGGAAGGTCCGCCGGCGCACCGCGCCGACGTAGACCTGATCGGTCTGCAGATCCAGGTTCGCGCGTGCGCCGACGTAGCCTGCCGGGAACAGGTCGCGGCTGCCGTCGGCCAGCACAGCGGAGGACGAGGCGCAGAGGATGAGCATGGCGGCGAGCACCGGCCGCAGTCTTTGCTCAAGGACGCGGCCGAGCGCGCCCCAGCTCAGGGGGATCGTGATATTCAATGCTGAAACTCCGGGGGGATGTTGGGTGCGCCGCCTTCTGCGAGGCGTCGGCGCTGGAGGGGCCGCGAGGTCGAACGCACAGATCGTGCCAAGCTGGAACAAAACCGCCAGGGGGCGCCGAAAACTATTGTGAACTGGCCGTGAGGCGACGGCAACAATGCGTCAAGGACGGAAATCAAGCCGATATCTCTGCGCGAGTGCCGTGCCCGGCTCGCTAGCCCGGTCGCGGCTCTGCGTCCGCCTCGGCAATCGCTGCGTCGATGGCCGGCCTCACCCTGTAACCGGGCAGCCAGGTGACGCCGCGCGTCACCCTTGGAGGCGCACGTTCACAGGGGAAGCTCCCCCAGGTACACCAGCCCCGTGCACGCGACAGGATTCACCTGCCCCCAAGCCTCATGGCTGCGCCGGCTCGCGCCTGCGCGCGGTCACCTCGATCTCGACCCGGATAGCCGGATCGATCAGCCCTGCGCTGAGCATGGTCGAAGCCGGGCGGATATCGCCAAACCAGCGCCTGAGGATGGGCCACAGCCGCGGGAACTCGCTGGCCTCGGGCACGATGTAGGTCACCCGCACGATGTCCTGCACGCCGGCGCCGGCCTGCGCCAAGGCGGCCTCGATGTTGTGCAGGCACTGCTCCGCCTGGGCTTCGATGCCTTCAGCCAGCTGCATGCTGGCGTAGTCGTAGCCGGTGGTTCCGGAGACGAATACCCAATCGCCGTCGACCACGGCGCGTGAGTAGCCGATCTCGGATTCAAAGCGCGAGCCGGAGCTGATCAGTCGACGGGTCATGGGCATTCCTGCGTGCTGGGGTTGCCCAGTGTGCCCGCTGCCGATGCTCTCAGTCGCGCGACTGCAGCCAGCCGAGCACGTCCTCGGCCTCCAGCGGCCGGCTGTACAGATAGCCCTGGAACTGATCGCAGCCAAGGCCAAGCAGCAGCTGCTGCTGGGCCTCGGTTTCAACGCCTTCGGCCAAGGTGTCGAGGCCCAAGGAGCGGGCCAAGGTGAGGATGCTGCGCACGATCTCGGCGGCGCCGCGGTCGGCCGGCAGGCGCATCACGAAACTCCGGTCGACCTTGAGCTTGGTCAGCGGAAAGCGGTGCAGGTAGCTCAGGCTGGAGTAGCCGGTGCCGAAATCGTCGATGCTCAGGCCCACGCCCAGCGAAGCCAGGGCCTCCAGCTGATCGGCGCCGAGATCGCTTTGCTCCAGCAGGGCGCTCTCGGTGATCTCCAGTTCCAGGCGGGCGCCCTGGATGCCGAACTTGGCGATCGCAGCGGCCACCTGGGCGGGCAGGTCACCGTGCCGGAACTGGTCGCGCGAGACATTGACGCTCAGGAACACATTCGCGTATCCCGCGCGATCCAGCTCGGCCTTGAGGCGGCAGGCGGCCTCCAACACGAAACGGCCGATCGCCACGATCAGGCCCGACTCCTCGGCCACCGGAATGAACTGTGCGGGCGGCACCTCGCCCAGCTCGGGATGGCGCCAGCGCAGCAGGGCCTCGAAGCCGGCCACCTGCGGCTCGCGGGCGTCGTCCATGATCGGCTGCAGCACCACTCGCAGCTGGTCGCGCGCCAGGGCCTTCGACAACTCGCGCTGCAGGCGCACCTGGTAGGCGACGCGCTCACCCATGGTCGCGGCATACGCGACCAGCGCTCGACCCGCGCTGCGCTGTGCTTCGGCAAACGCCAGATCCGCGCAGCGCAATAGCGTCTCAGCGCGGTCCGCGTCTTGTGGGAAGCACGCCAAGCCCGCGAGCAGCTCGAAATCGAAGTCGATGCCCACCGCCTCCAGCGGCGTTTGCTGGCAGGCTTCCAGTCGCTTCAGTGCCTCGGACAGCGCCACATCGCCCCCCTCACCCAGATCGATCAACAGGGCGAACTCGCTCTGCCCGAGATGGGCGACGCGATCACCAGCCGCGTCGAAGGTGGCCGCCAGGCGCTCCACCGCCTGGCCCAGCAAGGCGTGCGCATGGGCCAGCCCGAAAAGATCGCGGAAGTCGGCATAGCGCACCATCCCCAGTCGCAACAGGGCCCAGCCCCGGCCTGGGCCGCCGGCCAGCGCGGTCTCCACCGCCTGCAGCAGCCCACGTTCGTTCAGGGCACCGGTTAGCGAATCATGTTCGGCGAAGTAGCGGCTCTGCAGTTCGCGACGATGGCGCTCACCGATGTCGGTGATGATCTTGGAGACACCCACGCAGCGGCCGTCGCGATCCCTGATCGGCGCCATCGAGACCAGCACCTGCACCAGGCTGCCGTCGCGGCACACGCGCACCGACTCGTAGCGGAGCTGGTCTTCGCCAAGCTGCACGCGCAGCAGCTGCCGGTCCGCCTCGGTGCGGTGCTCGGGCGGCGCCAGCATGGCCACCGATCGTCCGGTGACCTCGGCCTCGCTGTAGCCGAACAGGCGCTCGGCGCCCTGGTTCCAGCTCAGGATGCGGCCCTGCAGGTCAAGCGACAGGATGGCGTCGCCCGAGCTTCGGACAATGGCCGCGAGGCGCTCGGCACCCTCGCGCTGGCCCTCGCGCTCGGTGATGTCGAGCGCGAAACCTCCCACCAGGCGGCGTCCGCCCTGCTCGCCCAGCGGAAACTTGCAGGCCTCGAACAGCCCACGGCTACCGTCCGAGCGCAGGCCCGGTTCAAGGATGTGCTCGGGCTGGCCACTGGCGTCGATCCGGCGATTGTTCTGCAGGTAGAGCTCGGCCAGCTCGGGCTGGTAGCAATCCGCGAGGCGGGCCGGAAAGACCTGGGCACCGCGGGCGCGCAAGACCTCGGCATAGCCCGCATTGGCGGCCAGGATGTTGCCCTCGGTGTCGCTGATCCAGGCGCGCCCCGGCCAATGGTGCAGGAAGGCCTGCAGCATGGCCTCCGTCTGCTTGCGGTCGCTGATGTTCTCGGCCGTCACCGCGACGCCGTCGCGCAGGGGCACGATCTGGTGGCGCATCCAGCGCAGCGCCGGCGGATATTCCGGCACCTCGAACTCCTCGACGAAGGGCTGGCCGGTCTCCAGCACGCGGCGGCAGTGCTGGATCAGTACCCCGGTTCGACTGCCCGGCAGGCACTCGCGCAGCACCTGCCCGACCAGCGCCGCCGGCGTCTGCCGCAGCAGCTCGCCGCCCTTGGCATTGGCGTACTCGATGCGGAAATCGACCACCTCGCCGTCGCCTGCGCGAACCGCCGAGGTGATGTAGAGCGCGGTGAGTGCGCTGGCTGCGGCTCCTGCGAACCAATCGCCCAGGCGGGAGCGGTCGGAGCGCACCGCATGCGCCTCGGTCTGGTCGGTCTGCAGGAACAGCAGCCCCTGAAGCACGCCGCCATCACCACGCAAAGGCAGCAGGCGGCTGCGCAGCCACAGCAGGCTGCCGTCACGGCGCTGGGTCTGCAGCTCCACTTCGGCGGCATGGCCGCGCAGGTAGGCCGAGCGGATCTGCGCACGGGTGGCCGCGGCAAGCCCGGACCCTCCCAGACTGCGCAGCGGCTGCCCCAGCACCTCGGCTCGGCTCCAGCCGGTACAGCGCTCGAAAGCGGCATTCACGTAGCGAACGTAGGGCCCGCCCCGCCCCTCTTCGCCCACGTCGGCGTCCGTCACGACCACCAGCTCGTCAAGCTGCTCCAGGCAGTGCAGGGCCCAGTCGGCTCCAATCAGGATGTGGGTAGACATGTCTTTGCGAGCCAGGTACCGGCGGCGTGGCAACTCCACACCATGCGGCGCCCTGCATATCCTGTGCCCTCCGGCAACACCCATGTCGACCCCCAGGCCGGTGTCAGGCCGCCTCTGCGCTCACTGATCCGCCTGGCGCCGGCTGCGCCATCGGCTGCGGCTGTCGCTTCACCCCACCGGTTTCCGGTGTACTCCCGACAGCGAGGCGCATTGACGCCCGAGGGGAAAGCAATGAAGCGAATCCTGAAGTGGCTGGCGGTCCTGTCGTTCCTGCTGCTGGGGCTGCCGGCCCTGTATCTGGGGCTTACGCTGTGGCGCGCTCATGGCGGCCTGCCGCAGTGGGAGGGCGCTTTTGACGTGGCCGGGCTGGACGGCCCCGTGGAGATCCTCCGCGATGCGCATGGCGTCCCCCACATCCAGGCGCGCAGCCTGCGCGACGCCCTGTTCGCGCAGGGCTTCGTGCACGCCCAGGACCGCTTCTGGCAGATGGCGCTGACCCGGCAGACCATGGCGGGCAGGCTGTCCGAGTGGATGGGTGGGCTGACGCTGGAGTCCGATCGCTTCTACCGTCATCTCGGCGGCGAGCGGCTGGCAACCAGGCTGTGGCAGCAGTTCCCGGAGCAGGAGCGTCCGCTGCTGGAGGCCTACGCCGCGGGCGTCAACGCCTGGCTGGACAGCCCGGCCTTCCGGCGGCCGCCGGAAATGGTGCTGCTGCACCTGCAGCCAGAGCGCTGGCAGCCGCAGGATGCTTTCCTGATCTGGCGCAGCGTGCACATGATGCTTGGCTCGTTCGGCGAGGAGCCCTCGCGGGCGCGAGTCATGGAATGGGCGGCGCATCCGTACGCCCTCGACATGCTGGAAGGCGGCACCGAAACCACCGTCCCCATCATCGGTGCCGACAGCCGCGCCGACGCAGAACAGCACTCCCAGCCGACCAAGGATCGCGCTTTCTCCAACAGCTGGATGCTTTCCGGCGCACACACCGCCAGCGGCCTGCCGCTGCTGGCCAACGACCCGCAGCTGGCATCGACCCTGCCGAACCTGTGGCAGCTGGTGAACCTGCGCTTCGCGGATGGGCGCCTGAGCGGCGCCTCGCTGCCCGGCCTGCCGGGGGTGCCGGTGGGCCACAACGGCCGAATCGCCTGGGGCGCGACCAACGCCCATATCGATGTCAATGACATCGCCCTGATCGAGCTCGACCCGGACAGGCCCGGGCACTATCGCCGCGGCCAGGACGATCCCTGGCAGACCCTGCGGACGCGTGAGGAGCGCATCCGCGTGCGCTTCGGCCGTGACTTCGTGCAGACCGTGCGCGAAAGCGGCGAGGGCCTGGTCTTCGTGCAGGCGGAACTCCCGCGCCTGACCTACAGCGATGCGCCGAGCATCGCTACCGAGTACCGCGCGCAAGGCCTGGACGTCGACACCTCACCCGCGGGCTGGCTGCGGCTGGGCCGGGCCGGTGACGTCGCCGGCGCGCTGGCGGCCGTCGAGGCCTACAGCGGCCCGCCATTGAGCCTCAGCATCGCCGATATCGAGGGCCGCATCGCCTACGTGGCCGCCGGCGCGATCCCGCTGCGGCCGGAGGCGCACGCGCGGCGGATCGGTCTGGCGCCCGAGGACGGCAACGCCCGCAGCTACCTGCCCGCATCGGAGAATCCGCGGCTGGTGGATCCGGCCAACGGCCGGATCGTCACCGCCAACCAGCGCATCGTCGGCGACGAGTACCCCCACTATCTGTCCGACCGCTATCCCGCGCCCGACCGCGCGCTGCGCATCCACGAGCTGTTGGACGAGCGCGCGGTGCACGATCCCGCCAGCTTCGTCGCCATGCAGATGGACACGCTGTCGCCGATCGCACGGCGGATCGTGCCGCTGCTGCTGCAGGCCCGGCCGGCAGCGCCAGAAGACGCCGAGCTGTTGCGCCTGCTGGCCGACTGGGACTTCCGCTTCGAGCTCGATGCGGTGGGCCCACTGCTGTTCCTGACCTGGGGCGAACTGCTCAACCGGGCGGTGCTGGATGACGAGATGGGCCCCCGTATCGCCCGCACGCGGCAGGGTTTCACCATCATGGAGCGCGCCCTGGACGGCGAGCGCGCGGAGTGGTGCGACGACGTGCGCACCCCGGAGCGGACCGAGACCTGCGCGGAGCTGCTCACCGCCACCCTGGGCGAGGCGCGACGCCTGCTGGAGGCCGTACACGGGCGCGACCCGGCACGCTGGACCTGGGACCGGCAGCTGCATCGCGAGCAGCACCAGGGCCTGGGCGGCCTGCCGCTGCTGGACGGCTTGTTCTCGCGGCGCCTGCCGCGCCCCGGCGGGCCGGAGAGCCTGTTCACCAACTTCATCGCCACCCGCGACGCCCCGGATTTCTCAAGCAGCGTCTTCAACTCCAGCCTGCAGGTCGTCTACGACCTCTCCGACCTGGATGCCTCGCTGTTCATGATGAGCGGCGGCCAGTCCGGGCACTTCCGCTCGCCCCACTACCACGACCTTACGCCCGCCTGGCTGCGCGGCGAGCGCCTTACCCTGCCTGCCGACGCCGCCCACGTGCAGGTGCAGGGGCGGATCCGGCTCACGCCCACGCGCTGACAGCGCGCCGAAGCCATCCGCCTGCTGCGACCCCGGCCGGGAGTCGGCCGCTATGCGCCATCGGACTTGGCCAGCTCCCCGCCGGGTGCGACAGGCGGCGAAACACGGGTCAGTCGTCGCTCCAGAAGGCCGAGCTCCTCCGCCAGCTGGCTGCGGCTGGCGGGGTCGGGCAATCGATCGGCGCCAGCGCGGGCGGCCGCGATCTGCCGCATGGCCTCCGCGCGTTCGCCGCGCTCCAGGGCGATGGCGGCCCGGATCGCGGCCAGCGCCGGCTCGATCGTGATGAACGCACCGCCGGTATGCGCGAGCCAGGCTTCGGCCGCATCGAGGTCCGCATGCGCGTGCAGCGCCCAGTCCGCCAGGCTCAGCGCACTCAGCGGCCGCTGGCCTTCGGGAGCGGACCAGAACCCTACAGCGAGCGCGGCGGCGGCGGCATGCGCCGCGGGCTCGTCCCAGGATTTCCTGTCGGACGCGCGCAGCAACAGCACCCGGCGCAGCGCATCGCGATGGCCGGCCGGCAGGGCGGGGTCATCGGCCAGCGAAGGATCCAGCGCCGGCCAGTCACGCGGCCGCTCACCGAGCATCGCCATGCCGGACAGGCGCAGCATCAACTGGGTGGCCTCGGCCTCTCGCCCGCCACGCCACAGCGACCACAGCTGGCGGCCGTCGCTGCTCCAGCCGCTGGCGGTGGTGAAGGGCAGCAGGTTCACGAGCCCGATCAGGGCCCCGACCGCGGCGAAGCTCAGCCCTGCCGCGGCGACCGGACCGCTGAGCGGCAGCAGCAGGATCGGCAGCACCACCAGCAGCGCCAGCAGCAGGTTGGCCAGCGGCCCGCCCAGGATGTAGAGCACTTGCGCGCGCGGGCTCGGATCGGCGCCCTGCGGAAGCAGCAGGGCGAAGCCGCCGATGCCGGCGATGGCTGGCACGCGTCGCAGCTGCCAGCGACCGGCACCGCGCTCCATCCGCAGCGGCCCGACGCCGAGTGCGACCGGACGCAGGCCCACCGCCACCCCTGCGATGGCGTGACCGGCCTCATGCACCACCAGCTGCAGCCAGCCGGACACCAGCAGGGCCAGCAGCGTGGCCGCTGGAACCGCCAGGCCGTGCTCACCGGCGACGCGCAGCACGAAGACCATGAGCAGGGCACCGAACACCGCGCCCAGCGCAAAGTTGAGCCCCAGCCGCAGCAGAGCCCGCAGGCGCGAACGCGGAGACGGCTCGGGCCTGGCGGGCGGCCGTGGGGCAGGTGTGGCAGTCGGCAGGGTCGGAAGTTCGGTCATGCGCGGAGGGTTCATGAGGGTGGGAAGGGTCTGATCGCTGTCGTCGGATTCAGCCGCCTTGGGCTGGCCAAGGGCGATGCGGGAAGCAAGGGTAGTCCTGCAGGCGGATCGGAGCGACGCGAAAGACGACAGCAAGGGCAAGGGTCGCGGCGGACCTCAGCGCTTGCGGCTCCCGCCGCGGGACTGTCGATAGGCTTCTTCCCACGCGCGCAGGGTGGCGGCATCGATGTCTTCGCGGCGATGCACGCGCACCTGCCAGGCCGCCATGCGTCCCAGGCCCATCAGCGCGAAGAACGCGCCGCCAAACATCAGCGCGAACTTCAGGGCTTCCGGGTTCAGGGCGGCGAACCCTGGCAGGGGCAGCTCGCGCCCCGCCAGGCCCAGGTCCGGCAGCCAGCGCACGGCGAGCACGGCGATCCCGACAGCGAACGGCACCAGCACGAAGGCACCCATGCCCTCGGCCAGCCAGTGACCGTCGGTGGCGCGCGGCCGGGTCAGCTGGACCAGGCTGCGCAGCAGCAGCGGCGCCTGCGCCGTGAGCACCGACAGTGGCGCCATATCCGAGGCGCCGTGCGCCCTGAGCACGCCCATCAACGCGAGGAACAGCAGCAGGTGCATGAGCAGCAAGAGCAGCAGCGAGCGCGCATCGCGCGGCACGATGGCGGCGACGAAATGCGGCAGCAGCAGCAGCTGCATCGCTACCGCGAGCACCAGCGCCTGCATCCACCCGTCCGACAGCAGGCCCGCGAACAGCCAGGCCAGGACGAACAGCGCGGCACTCACGAAATCGCCGCCGCCCTGGCGAAGGGCGGAGTCACCGGGCAGCGGGTCGGCACGACGCAGGCGCATGCCGGCGAGTCTGGCAGCTCCGCTGTCCGTGCGGCAGCCTGTCCGGGCTCGCTGATCGATCCCGTTTGCGCCTACCGACCTCGAAACCGCACTCGGCGCCGACCCAGCAACCAGCGGCGGCTTGCGACACCGTGCTGCGCTGCGCATGCTGGCCGCTGTTTCCTGCAATGGACTGCCGCATGAGCGACTCCCCCAAGCCGGCCCTGCGTGCGCCCGACACCCTGGTGATCCTGGGCTGGGTAGCGCTGGTGCTGGTGGCCCTGAGCTTCCTGGTGCCGGCAGGCAGCTTCGAGGTAGCCACGCGCGAGGACGGCGGCCGCTCGGTGGCGCTGGAGAGTTTCCGCCTGGCCGAGTCCGGCGCGCCGGGCACGCCGCTGTTCCGCGCCGGCCGCGAGGGCGCCGGCCTGCTCAATGCGCCCTACGAGGGCCTGACCTCGGGCAGCCGCGGCGGCGGTGCGGTGGCCATCATCGCCTTCCTGCTGCTGGTCGGTGGCGCCTTCGGCATGGTGCTGCGCACCGGCTGCGTGGACCGCGGCGTACGCGCGCTGATCGAGCGCAGCCGCCACGACCCGGTGCTGGTGCTGCCCCTGCTCTTCCTCGGCTTTTCGCTGGGCGGGGCGGTGTTCGGCATGAGCGAGGAAACCATCGCCTTCGTGATCCTGCTGGTGCCGATCATGGTGCGGCTGGGCTTCGATTCGATCACCGCGGTGCTGGTCAGCTTCGTCGCCTCGCGGGTCGGCTTCGCGGCCAGCTGGATGAACCCCTTCAACGTCGGCGTGGCGCAGGGCATCGCCGAGCTGGCGCCGCTCTCGGGCGCACCGCTGCGGGTGGCGATGTGGTGCGTGTTCACCCTGGTCGGCATGGGCTTCACCCTGTGGTACGCACGCCGGGTGCGTGCACAGCCCGAGTGCTCGCCGGTCTGGGCCAGCGACGCGGTGTTCCGGGCGCTGCCCGCACAGGCCAGCGAGGCGCGCAGCGGTTTCAGCCTGCGCGATGCGCTGGCCCTGCTGATCGTGGCAGCCACCATGGCCTGGGTGCTGGTGGGCGTGGTGCGGCACGAGTACTACATCGCCGAGATCGCCAGCCAGTTCTTCGCCATGGGCCTGGTCATCGCCCTGCTCTACTGCCTGCCCGGCCGGCACAGGCTCGGCGCCGACGAGCTGGCGCAGGCCTTCCGCGACGGGGCCGGCAGCCTGGTGCCGGCGGTGCTGGTGGTCGGCCTCGCCAACGGCCTGGTGGTGCTGCTCGGCGGCGTCGACCCGGCCCAGCCCTCGGTGATGAACACCCTGCTCTACGCGATGGCATCGACGCTGGCCGAGGTGCCGCCGATGCTGTCGGCCTGGCTGATGTTCCTGGTGCAGGCGGTGCTCAACTTCTTCGTGCCCTCGGGCTCCGGCCAGGCCGCGCTGACCATGCCGCTGATGGCGCCACTGGGCGACCTGCTCGGCCTGAACCGGCAGGTCTCGGTGCTGGCCTTCCAGCTCGGCGACAGCCTGACCAACCTGGTGATCCCCACCTCGGCCACCCTGATGGGCGTGCTCGGCGCCGCCCGCATCGAGTGGGCGGTGTGGGTGCGCTTCGTCTGGCCTTTGATGGCCCTGCTGTTCGCGATCGCGCTCGGCTTCCTGGGCTATGCGGTGTGGAGCGGGTATGCCTGAGCTTGGGATCGCGTGGGAGAGGCCCTCTATCCGTGATACCGCGCCGAACCTACCGGGTCGTCACAGAGACCCCTCCGCCCGGAGCCATGGAAAGAACCATCCGAAGACAGGCGCACCTGTGTCCAGGTGCGCCTCTGCGGTTTCATTCTCCCTCGAAACCATCGCCGAAAAGGCCATCCGGCAAGCGATCCCGTCGTCGTTCGAGGCCCGCGGTGAGCTCGAACTGGTCGCCGGTGATCGGGCCGGCCGGCTCGACTACCGTAATCGAGGAGAACATCCTGAATCCGCCGCCGGTGAGCGCGCCCCCGCCCGCCACCGTCTCGGCCTGGACAAGCCTGAGCTCCTGATCCGCGGGAACCGCCGTGAGCGGCACCCCCAGAAGCAACGCCATGCACAACCCTTGGGTTCTCATCGACCGCAGCCCTCTAGTTGACGTTGGCGCAGATGGCGTACACCGTCACCGTAGGATTCGCGCCGCAGGCAGCATCGCTGCGCTTGAGCACCGAGCCCCACCAGCCGGAGCTGTTGATCAGGTTGCGCGGGTAGCTGTTGTATACGTAGGCGGCGCCGCAACCCGCCTGTACACCGCCGCCGATCACGCGCTTGGACCCCGGGCAGCGGGCTTCGCCCTCGCCAACCGACGTCACCCCGCTCGCACCCGAATAGGTCGTCTGGAAGGTAACGATCTCATGGCCGGTGAAGCCCGTGGCGTTACCCGGCTGGCAGGTGACCGTGCCGTCCTGGGCGATCGCGCGGATGGCGGCCCCGGGCGCGCAGGTGGCACTTATCCGGCGCTGGATCGTGGCGGGGTCGATGGCAATCTCGACCGGACCAGACGCTGCGCTTCCCTGCAGGCCGAAACCGCCACTGACGCTGGTGATGGTGCCGCCGCCGTGGGTCTCGCAGGTCACGCTGCCGTCGGCAGCGATGCTCTTGATGCTTTGGCGCGGGCCGCTGCAGGCGTTGCCCACCCGGCGCTGCACCGCATTCTGGTTGATTTCGGTGGCGCCGATGCTGCCCGGACGCACCGCGAGGGCGGTCAGGGCGTAGGGTGTCGCGGTCAGCCGCTGCCTGGGTGAAAGCGTGGTGTGGGGCTGCGCAGAACCGCTCTCGCGCACGCGCACCTCCAGCCAGTAGCGCAACCCTGCCTCGAACGGCGCGCGGGTGAAGTCCAGCGGCAGCGAGAACAGGCCGTGGGAGACATCGACAGACTGGAACACGAGCGTATCGATGGCGACGCCACCTTGCTCCTCGGCATGAAGCGCCACCTCGAAATCGTGCGGTCCTTGGCTTGGCTGCACGCCGAGGCGCAGTTCCCCTTGGAACGTGAAAACCGAGTCCATCGGCTGCGCCGGCAAGGCGGCAGGCATGAGCAGTGCCGCGGCGAGCGCGGCTGCGGCGAATCGGCGAACGGGCATTGGCATGTCGAGCTCCTCTGGTTCAAGCGCTGGTCGGTCTGGATCGGGCCAGCGGAAACGGAATGTCGGCGAGACTGTCGGGTCGAGCTCAGGGCTGGACTCGAACTGCCGCACAGTGAGTGCGCCCGGGGCGGGGGGGGGGGGCCCCCCCCCGGGCCCCCCCCCCCCCCAGGAGGGGAGAAAAAAAAAAAACCCCCCCCCCCCACCCCCCCCCCCAACCCC
>JARWLF010000272.1:0-21764 GCA_029853055.1 Scenedesmus sp. KT-U
CGTAAACTGCACAGCATGCTGATTCTGGAAGACACCGACAAAGGTTTTCAGCAGCCTGTAATATCCTGTACATGTTGCCATGGGCTGCCTGTGAGCCTGCATCATGTGTTGCTTGCAAGAGATGCGTGACAGACTGGTGTGGTTGAGCATGCAGAACCCCATCTCTAGCCTTCTTACTGCATCTGCAGGATGAGCCTGACTGGCCATGTGTTTATTGCCATGGGTGATGCCATTGTTGGCGTTTTGCTAGGCCTGGGGGCTGTCAGTCTTAGCGGCTGCTGCCTTCTACCAGTGCTGCAGGCCCTGATGGGTGAGAGTAGCAGAAAACTAGCTGCGGTGCTAGCAGTAACAGCCGTAATCATGTCATTAGCAGTCAGCTTATCGGAAGTTGCCTTCCCGTACTCTAGAGACATGCCTAAGCGACTCATGCTTGGGCATGTACACTATACTGCAGCAGCAGTTGATGCACAGCAAGAATCTGTTGGGCCTGTGCCCATGACCGTAGTGAATAGCAGTTGGGTGGTTGCCGGTTCAGATTCCAATTCTGCTGGCATGTTGGCAGAAGCCATGGGCTTTAACCTGTCAACAGCACAGGTAGCCACAGGCAACGAGTGGGGTATGATATATCCTGTCAGCAAGTTGCTGGACTTGGTGTTGTTCCCTGCCAAGCCTTCTGTTGGGGTCGTGGAACACTTACCACATGTGCAACTTGTCAATCAGAGGACTCTTAATCAGCAGGAGCAGTCTGCTGTGGCAGGGGCTGTCAGCAGCATACCTGGTGAAGTGATAGAGTTGGATCTTGAGGTCTTCACAGAAAAGCCATGCTGGGGCACATTGAGGCTTTTCGGAGCAGACATGGTGAGCAAAAGGACTGATGGTGATATGTGCTTGCTTTGCAGACAGAGTATTGAGCTTATGTTATCCTCACAATCAGTGTGCATCTCTGTCAGTTTACGTGGGCCCGGAGCTGCCAGGTGTTACTTTGATGATGTCACATGCCATATTGGTAAGTCGATCAGAGTGACTGACTCATGTGTGCACACAATCTGGGCAACAAAACAAGCATGCTGATCACATCCTGTGCACCTGCTGCTGCCGTACTCAGGTGAGTTGGTCAATCACACCTGGTGTATGGACTGATGCAGCAACATTCCTGGCGTCAGAACATGGAGGCTCTGGTAGTGCACTGATTAGTAAGAATCGAGCAGAAGGGCTGCATGTAGAAAAGCCACGTAAGGAAGATGGAGTTTTGCGCTCGTTGGTAGTCAAATGGACCAATGAGCATCAACAGGGACCTCTGCAGTGGCCTCTAAAAGTGCGAGTAGCACGGTCAGATCTAGGTTCAACAGGACAGAATGATAGCACTGATTCGGCAGGATCTGATGACCATAGGCCAACGGGTTTGACAGTGGAGCTGCAGGTTGGGTATGTTGAGAGGACTGCGGCACTTGCTGAGATAGAGGCCCGTATGCCTGAATGGTCAACGCTATCGTATGAAGCAACCACCTACATCAGCAAGTGGGATTTTTGAGACTGGTAAGGCGGGGACGAATATATGTGACCATAGGCAAGCACATGTCGCACCAACGGTGCACGACATCATGGGCGATCAGTGCAGTTGTAACAGCAGGGTTGTTACTGGTAGGTTCAACTGTCGCTCTCAGCGCAATTGCTTGCATCACAAGCTGGAAGCTGAAAGGGGTAGATTGTAAGCATAGGTAGCTGGATTGCGCTTGCGACTCTGAATTCAGCACGAATACAGGCAACTTCGACAGTGCTTGACAGCCACGTCACATTCGTTACACAACCACGCACAACAGGGCATCCTCACCAACCTTTTCACACAGTTCTTGCTATGTTGTAGCTGATCTTGTTGGCAGAATGCAGCAGAGTGGTCGTTGACTGCTCAACAGTCCGTGTGATTTCCTCTTCAAGGATGGGCATGTGCTAAGCAAGCTTGTAGGATGGCTTGGGGACTGTTAGTGTTTTGAGAAGAACACGAGCCATTCTAGGTGGTATCTGTGGTGGGACACCGGAAGGCTGCTGGCGGAACAACAAAGCTTGCGTGCGTGAGTCTGATTAGGTACGTCGAACCGAACATTTGCAACCGTATTGATTTGTGGTTTGTTTCAGTGAGGCATTTGGGTCAAAGTGGTTGGACTGCAAGTTGTTGGCCGGTATGGCCGTAACTGCTGTTGACGGCAGGTAGTTCAGATCAACTCACCAAAAAACCATTTGCAGTATTACAAACAATTATACAGTGCGAAACACTGCTATACCTGAGTGTTGCAAGCTGTGGCATGCCAGCAACGATAGCTGCGGCCTGTCCGTCACAGCTGGTTGAATGTATGGCAGTATGTCTCTTACAATGATCATTGTAAACAAAGATGGGTTTCAGCACGGCGTACAGGAGTGCGACTCTGGTAATGAGCTCAGAGACAAGCAGACAGTTTGGAATTGCTGCAGGTGGAGCACAGCATCATCTGCTTCTGGCTTCTTGGTGTAAAGTTCAAGCTGACCTCATCTGAATTCCGTCACTGTTATACAGGCATCACTAAGCTGGCGATTTTGGTGTAGTAACCAGGATGGGTGATGACAGTGACAGCAGAAGCACCACTGGTGATGAGCAGTTGAGGCGTGAACGTGAACCAGCACAACGCACTACATGGACTCCAGAGGTGACGGTCACAAGCATCCTGGGAGTACTTTGTGTCCTCCAGTTGTACGCTCAATAAATGATCGGCATCTGCAGCTGCCTTCCAGGTTGTCTATGTCGCACTTCCTTCCTGTGATATGTAATCTCCATGCTGTTTTCATGCTGAAGTCTCACTTAGTGCAGCGCATAGCAAGAAGTTCGCACTCGGGTGTTCTCACCCCTGCTCAGTGAAGGGGACCTTGTGTGCTTCTTGCAGGAGGACTCCAGACTTATCGAGCTTGTTGAGCGGTATGGCCCACAGAATTGGACTTACGTTGCACAAGGACTTGGCAATGGCAGGAATGGGAAAAGTTGTCGTTTAAGATGGTGCAATCAGTTGAACCCAGCAATCAAGAAGGAGCCTTTCACAGAAGATGAGGTGATCACAAGAGATGTAGCTGTCACAAGCGCTGGACCTGTGTTGTGGTCTGTATCTGAGCAGTTGCTGCCCGAAGTTGTATGGCTGCTGTATATCAGCTGAGTTGACCCCACTGACACTGTGTCTCCCTTCGCATGGTGGCTGTATTCGATTGCTCATCATGCTGCAATGATTTGGTGGTGTTTGGGAGCATACATCTGGTCTGTATTACCCTTTCTTCCTTGGTGCTGCATGTGTGACCTTCCGTACCGATCTCTATGATCCTGCAGAAACGAATCATCATTGAGAAGCATGCCCAGTTTGGCAATCGCTGGGCTCAGATAGCAAAGTTCTTGCCGGGCCGTACTGACAATGCCATCAAAAACTACTGGTGCGTAACAAGCCTCGGATGAGTCTGTGCATTACCAGAACATTAGCAATGGCTGTGCTGACTACACAGCAAGTGTCTGGGCATCATCAATCTATCCTGCTTTACAGCTGTTGTGGCTAGCTCTCACACATGATGAGGAAGAAGTTGTGGTAGCAGTCAGCAATGTGTCAGCTTGTTGCTTCGCTCTACAAGGCAGTCATCATAAGGTTGATCACTGATGACCGACATGAAGCATTGCTGGCTGCAGGAATGGGTATTTGAAGCGCCACGTTGAATCAAAGGAGCATGGTGTGGTGAAGCGTATGAAGATGGAGCATCAGGGCCAAGCAGGTGGGTGTGCTGGGAACTCAAGGATATGCCGGAGGCTAGGCGTAATTGTAGGTCGCAGGCAATGATGGCACCTGCAGGTGTCACTTACAACATCAGCCTACTGCCTAGTATGTACTCCTCATGATTGCCTGATGTATGTGGGTCTCATGATGTCTTGCAGCTCATGCCTACCAGCAGCAGATCATGGAAAGCATGGGCATGCCTGGCTTCACTGGCAGCTGGCCTTCTGCAGCAGGAGGGTTCTCAGGGGCTGATGCAGCAGCAGCGGCGGCAGCTGCTGCAGCAGCAACCAATCCAGCAGTGCAACCTGGCAGCTGGGGCCAGAACACAGCTGCTGCAGCAGCGGCAGCAGCAGCAGCGGCGGCTGCTTCAGGCAGGCTTGACTCCCAGAGCATTCTGCAGGCAGCACTCGCGGCGACATCAGGTCATGTGGGGGGTGTGGATAGTGCTGGTGCTGCTGCTGGTGCTGGCCTCCTAGGTGTCAACGGCAGTGCACAGGCTGCTGCTGCAGCAGCACTGGCAGCAGCAGCAGCTGGTCAGGGCGGGTTGAGCCCTGAACTTTCCATTATGAGTCAGTTAGCAGCTGCAGGATCAAGCAGCGGTTCTCAACTAGGTGCTTTAGCTGCCTTACATGCACAGCTGACTGGTGCTGCTGGGCTAGGAGCTAAGCCTGCTGCTGCGGGTTTGGGTGGTCTGCTTAGTCTATTACCATACTTGCAACTGCTGCAGCAGGCTCTGCCGGCTAATGCTGCTTTAGCAGGAATGCTGGGCCAACAGCAGCAGCAGCAGGGTCTTCTACAACTGCTACAGTCGTCGGCAACTGCTGGTGTGCTTGGAAATGCACTACAGCAACAGCAGCTTCCCCAGGCAGGGCTACAAACTGATATGCAGCAGCTGCTGTTGGCCGCGGCGGCAGCTGGTTCAGCTGAAGCAACACAACGACAACAGCAGCAGCACCACCAACACTTAGCAGCCCTCCTATCAGCGGTTACAGGGAAGCAACCTGGTTCACCTTCAACTGCTGCTGCAGCAGCGGAGGCAGGTGGAGCCCAAGCAGGACTTGCCAGCGCAGGAGCATTGCTGTCTGGTGAAGGAAGCAGCAAACCTGGTTTGGGACAGCCTGCAGCAGCAGCAGCAGCAGTATCAGCAGTACATGCGCAAGGTGTGGGTGGCGAAAGCAGTCTGCAGGCACCACTCCCTGCAGCAACAGCAGCTGCTGCCACTGGTGTTTTCCAGAGCATGCAAGAGCAGCAGCCTGCGGTGTTGCAGGCCCAAGAAGCACCCTCATCTGCTGCACATGTTGGTGAGACAGCAGCAGCAGCGACAGCAGGACAAGGAGGACATACCGCTGGTTCAGCTGAACTGCAGTCTCAATGTCCTGGTGGGGTGCATGCTGTTGGTGCAGGTGTGCTTCAAGATGGTAATGCAGCAGCAGACGCCACAGCAGCCCCTGTCACTGTTGAAGGTCTGCAGCAGCAGCAGCAGCATGCACAGTGGACGGTGCCAGCAGCTGTCATCACTCAATTGCCTCAGCAGGTCACAGCAACAGTCCTTCCTGCTGACACACAGCAGCAGCAGAACGGACAACAGCAAGAAGGGCAGAAGGTCCAACCCTTGGAACAGATGCCAAGTGTTCCAGCAGATCATCAACAGCAGCCAGATCAACAACAGCAGCATAAGGATGCTGCAGCAGCATTGCAGCCCATTGTTGGTATTGGACAGCAAGAGCAGCAGCAGCAGGATGAGGCCAATGCAGACGAGGTTGAAGCACTCATGGCACTGGGTCAGTTGGGACAGCAACCTCACGGCACTGTAGCATCTCCTGGTGACCACCACGACAAGCAGCATGACGGTGGAGCTATCACAGGATCTGTGGGCAAGTCTGTGGATAACAAGCAGCAGCAGCAGCAGAGGTACAACCCGTACGCACGGAGTTACAGTCCTGTCAGGAACAGCAGCAGCAGCAGTCAGCAGCCTCCCAGATCTGCCCGAGTCAGTGCAACTGGTGCCGGGCGCAACAGCAGCAGCAGTGGTGGATCAAGAGGTATCAATATTCAGTCTGAAGCTGGCAGTGCTGCCCAGGGCCGTAGTAAGGTGGTGAATGTGCCTTATGGGAACAGGTACATAACATATACTGCACCCAGGGGCAAGCCCCTGAACTTTGATCCACCAAGCATGCATGAGGCAACTGCTGCCGGTGATGCAGGTGATGGCGTGGCAGCTGCTGCAACAGCAGTGGACACACCAGTCACAGCAGCAGCAGCAGCAGCATCTAGTGATGCATTGCAGCAGCTGCTGAATACAGGTACTCTGCAGCAGCCAGCAGCAGTTACAGCTGCCAGCCAGAGCCTCAGTCATTTGTTAGGTCCAGCAGCAGCAGCAGCAGTGAGCGGTCTGGAACTTGGTTTGACGGCGGCTGGCCCTGCTGCTGCTGGCAGCAGTGCTGCTGATCTGTCTGTGCTGGCCCCACTAGCTGCCATGTTGAGCGGGAAGCTAGGAGGTATGGGCAGTGCAGCTCTGGGCTCGCTAGGCAGCATAGGTAGTGGAAGCATTCTGAGTGGTTCTGCTGAGTTGAACCCTAGCTTGGCAGCAGCGAACGCTAGCTTGGCAGCAGCTTACCTGCAAATCCCTTCCGCAGCAGCAGTTGGTAGTGTCGGCTCTGGCCCTGCTGATGTAAGCAGCAGCCCTGCAGTACGGGATGCTGCTGTGAATGGCTCCTTAGCAGGAGGTGTGGGTGGTGTGGACCCTGCTGTGTTGACTCAGATCCTCGCAGCAGCAGGTGCAGGTAGTCTGACTGCAGCCAGTGCTGCTCTTGGTCACCAAACTGGCCTCAGCAGTACTGGCTTCTATGGGCTGAGCAATGGACATATTCATAGCAGTGCTGCAGTAGCAGCAGTGCCAAGTGCGACTTTGACTATTGAGCCCTTACAGGCGCCTCCTATGCCGGGCAACAGTACATGTGCAGCACCTGTGCCTGATCTGCTGTCACTGACAGCTGCAGGCCCTGCACTTTTAAAAAATCCAGCTTTGCTGCAGGCAGTGGCTGGTGGTTTAGGAGGTTTGAGTGGAGCAGGGGCGCAGATGAACAGTGCTGACTTGCATAAGTTGTTGGGACAGCAGATGTTGCAGCAATAGTGATCAAGTATGCCGAGTCTAAGCGATCTGTTCTTTGATGTCAGCCATCTCAATTGTGGTGAGCTGCTATCACGGGTGATATCAGTGATCATAGTGACAACAGGTTTTGTTACATGCAGGGTTTGTGCAACTGGGTATGCTGCATGCCGTTGTATATGAACTCCAGTGATCTGTGAGACAGCGATGCATCACAGCACATCTGTCACTTGCCAGTTGTTTGTTGACGCCAGCATTATCATGCGGTGTCACTGCGGACAGTGTCTGTCGACGGATGGTAGGCTGTGTATAGTCGCAAGTGTATTGAACGTCTTGTACTTTCCGATGTGGGGGTATGTATTGGACCAGCTGTCGTGACAGACCAGAGTCTGCTGCTGGGTGCAGCGATGCCATCAGCCAATGTTCCTGATGTCGGAATGCTAGGGTGTGACGATTTTTGTTGCCAACACTGTGGGGTCTTGGAGACCGTATCGAGAGTACTCAACAGTACTGTGGAGCGCACGACAGAAATTGGTGTAGTGAATAGCAGCCCTCAGGCTGTCTATACAACTTCCGTATTCTGTTGGGCCCAGTTTTCACTCTGCTGACATATATGTTGAAGAATAAACCCTACTGGTCTGATGACATTGATGTCCCCCGGATGACGCATGTAGTTGTAGTGCACACACAACAGTTTTGTGCATACCATCTGGAAGGATATTTCTTCAGCATGTGGTCAACTCTTCAGCTGGTGTCCAACGTATTGACGTGGCATGCTGTCATATTGGACCCTGGGCTTGACACAGTGACTTGGGTTCAGCTTTTCTCGAGACTCTTGACACGGCTCTGGGTGGCGGCCCCAGTGCATGTTTCGCAGCACAACTGCTTGCTTGCATGTCGATTTTGTCTTTTTCACAGTGAACAATGTCCGAGGCCAGGGCGATGATCGCTCATGGTACAGTGCGAGTAAGGCTTGTGCAATGTGCTTTGGTGTGGCCACACATTCCTCGCAGGCAATTTATAAGAAACATAGAGACGCGGACCAAGCATAACACACCAAGAGGATGCAATGTGAAAAAGACAGAATCAATGTGTATAGCAGCCGAAGCTGAGAGGCTAAGGCTCAGCAGGACTCGTGCTGAGCATGCTATCCAGTCAACACGGTAGCCTACTGAGTAGGTTTACCACTGCAGCTGCTGCTTTCATGTGGTGCGGCAGGTTGTGGTTGTACTACTAGTGCTTGTGTTCCTATTGCAATTGCTCGACAGGTTGACCAAGGATGCAGACTGAATGCAGCCCATACCAATACTGTTGGCAAGGGATCAATCGAGGACATAAGCAGAGGCAGCACTGCCTTTCATGCGCCCCAGACCGGTGCCCGAATGAAGGTCACATGAAGTAAACGTTTCAGTGGCCCAGAGAGAGCCAATACCAGGCTATCATGCAGCATTTGATACACACGGAAGCAGGATGAATCGCCACTTCCAGTCAGACAAGCAGCCCCTACCGTGAAACCAACTGCCCTTGCACTCTCAACAAGCCACAGAACACCACTTCAACTCAACGTGGCTGGCTCACACACATAATGTGGTGACGTCATGACCCGTCGACGGTCCATGCAAACGACAAGCTACATGTCACTACGTCACTGAAGCCAGGCAGGTGCATGCTTGGACCACAGGAGTCGAGCCGTGCCTTAGACATATCTGCTCATCAAGGGCTAGTTCATGCATCAAGCCATCAATGCTGTCACAGTTACACTAATCTACAACCATGGGCTGTGCACCTTCGCTAGGAGCTGGCTTATCAGCATCAGCACCACCTGCAGTCTTGATGGCCTGTAACTCTTTCCCAACCATTTTTGGACTAGACACCTGCGCACTGCTTGCCGCTACTGCTGCTGCCATGTGTTGAAGCTGCTGCTGCACGGGAGAACTGCTGCCTTGTTTGGCTGCCATGGCTTGCAGCATCTGCACCACATCATCGGCAGATCTCTGCACAGATGGTGCAGATGGATCACTGACACTTGGATATGTGGTTGCATGCGCAAGCCCCTTTTGGGCCGAGCTCTCAAGTACGGGGCTCTTGGTTGTCTTTGGGCTCACTGCTGTAGTCCCATCTGCTGCTCCTGCTGCTGTCTTATGTGAGCTTACCGCCGAGGGCCCGACTGTCGATGCCGCTACTTTTTGAGGAGCAGAACCCGGGCGTAAAATGAGGACAGGTTGTTGTCTTGGTGAGCTCAAGAGCGTGTTGTTGCTGGCTCTTGCTGCATGTTGAGCTGCCTCTGCTGCAGTGCCTGACACCCCATTTGCTTTGACTGGCAGAACAGTGAGGCCAGCTGGCACCCCAGCAGCTGCCTGCAGCTGCTTGACAGCAACCCCTGACAGCGATTGCACAGCATGGCTGGCGCCACCAGTAGCTGCTGCCACAGCAGCGAGCGTCGCATGATCTGGCAATCGTTGCTGCATCTGCACAACTGCAGGCGATGCTAACATAGCTGCGGGGACTGCTATAGCAATGGGACCTGAGAGAGAAACTGGGGCTGAAACTGCAACTGTTGCAGGCATAGCTGCCGTGCCTGGCGTAGCATATGACTGCTGCTGCAGCAGGGCTGCAGGCGTGTCCTGTTCACCTGCTGTAACAGCTTCACTCCTGAGAACCAACACCTCACTAGCAGGCTTCACCTGGGGCTGTGAAATCCCATTTGCAGCTGTGCTTGCTACCCCTGGTTTGCTCTTGACTGCACAGGTCTTGTACACTGGAACAGTCCTGCCAGTGGACGGGGACACAAGCACAGCACTACCTGCTGCACACGGGCTAGAGGGTGATACAGCTGACCCTAATGCTGCATCTGCTGGTGCCTGACTGCCTGCCACACCATCAGACTGGCCACCTTTGTGAACTAACCTTGGTGATGTTGGCAAGTTGCTCCCTCTGGGACTAGTTGGGCCTTTGTGTCCTGCTTTCCGTCCTGCTCGAGCCCTAGGTGAAGTAGGACCATATGCTGCTGAGGAAAACAGTTGAGAGGTACTTGGCAGCTGCTGTGGATCCAACCTCCAGCCCATGACACCTGCTGTAGTTGCCAGCTTGTCAAAGATCATGTGCAAGCGAGCCATCTTGCGCTGCAATCTGCCTGCAGCCCGCTGTATACGTGTAGGCAGGGCCTGCAGGACATGATGAACTGGTAGACTGTCTGCTGCAGGGTGCACACTGCCCTGACCTGCTGCATCAGCTGCCTTGCCGCCAGGCACAATCTTCACCAGCAATTGTATCTCGTCAGCTGTGAGTGGATTGCGACCTACAGGTGACCCCAAGGCCTCCCCAGAGCCGCTGGTTCGCCTCAACTGCAGCGGGGGCAGGTTGGGGTACCCACCAGCTGCACTGCCAAGTCCCCGGCCACCGACAGAACTCTGTCGAAGTATACCTCCACTGGAAGCTTTGCCGCAATATCCAGCATTAAAGCCCATTGCGCCTGCGCCCCTGCCAGCCTTCATAGAAAGACCCCCGGCCAGACCTCGTTTGAACTGCGGGTTACTAAGGTCGCCGTAACTAGCTGCAACTGGCTGCTGCAGACCATTGTGACTATAGCTTGCAGTTGCACCATACTGGTGCTGCTGCTGGTGTACAGCTGTGCCATCCGCCATACCAACGTCTATGATACCTGCTGCGGCGCCACCGTGACCTGAAGAAGCACTGGCGCTGTCACTGTCAAGGCCACGGCTGCGTAAGCCTGCACCATCTATATCATTTAACTGCAGCACAGACAAACACAAAGAACAGCGCTACACAAGTAAGATAAACAAGGACTGCAGCACAGCGAATCAAAGCATACAAGTCCTCTGTGAGTCAGCAGGCAGAGCAGCGATGAAGAATCCAAGTGGTAATCTTACCCTCCTCATTTTGCGCCGAGACTTGAAGCTTCCTCTCCCCTGGCCCCTGCCTGCTGTCACCAGCTCACCGTCAATCATCAGAACATCATCATCAGACCCCTGGGGTTTTGTAAGGTTGACAAGCATGTGTACAATTGGCATGGCTCTAAAAGCAAGCTGCAAAGCAACTGTCAGAGCTATCACACTTCACAATTCCATGTAGCTGCAACACAACCACGAGCTGCTACACAACCACGAGCTGCTGCACCTGTGACATGGCTGCGTTCTAGCCTATCACCCAGTTTGGCCAGGCAGTCAAAGCCCTTACCAGTAGCTCGTCATCAAGTTCATCATCGTCATCATCTTCCTCTGTTGACTCATCTGCAGGAGCCAAGCGCCATATCACACGCTCATTGCGCAGGTGCAGCCACTCTTCCTCTCCATCATTGTACAGGACCTACGCACACATGTGTCATAAGAAGGTGAGCAACAAGGGACTGTGCAGCAGTATATAGCACACATGTGACTTGCTATTGGCAGTAACATGGATTCGCTGGTGCAAGCAACTGCATGGTTTGTGGGGCAGGTTTTAGCAGTTGAAGGGGCTATGTCGACAGAATGTGCACAGATGACAGCATACAAGGGACTTCGAGGCCAGCCGAGTACAGCTGATGCACCAGCCCTCACCTTGTGCCTTCCAGTGCTGTTCTCAAAGTCGATAATCTCTCCCCCATAGAAAGTTTTGTCATCCTTCCAGTACACAGCAATATGCCAACCAACTGCATCCCGCCCTTTCGGGACATCATCACCTACAAGCACATACAAGCATGACAGCAAGTGGCAGGGGACAGCATACTGGAGCCAACATAACGGTTGAGAAATAGCACAAAATCCCACTGTCAGCTGCTTTGACAGCTGTATCGGACTGCATTGGTGGTTGGAAGGCTGAGAGGATGCATAAGATTGATCAGACGATCTGCAACTTGAGCAAAGATATAGGGTTACCTGTCACAACCCCAGCACTGGTGGCCCCATGCCGTGTTGCCTTGATCCACACCACATTCTCTTTGGAGAGGTCCAGCCACTCCTCCTCACCATCAAGGTAGAGTACGTGATGCTTACGGCGAGCCTGTAATAACGAGAAGCACTTGAATGACAACATGCTAAGACATATGCAGCACTGATGCCATGATCACAGTGCCAACACCCATCCAGGCAGCCGATACAGCTTGTTCAAACAAAGACATTTTGCTGCCATCAGGCTGAGCTGAGCACAGCACAAACGGTATGACCCTTGAATGCAATGGATTAGTGCCTCCTTAGTCAAAGGTGCTGGCTTCTGGCAGCTCGCTGATACACCACAAACCCACCTCATCAAAACTGAGGACTTCCGCTTCATGCCAGACTTGATCTGCACCCCAATACAGTTGAATGCGCCAACCAACAGCACCAGGACCACTGATGGGGGGATGTGGAGCACCCTGCAGATGATTGGACAAACACACAGCTTGACAACCTCCATGCAATAGGCAGCCCGCTGATACCAGACTATGCAGTCCGTGATCTACGCAGCACAATGGGTGAGAGAGGCAGTACTGGGCGCATGACACATCAACTTCACAAAGTGCTGCTTACCTCTGGACCTGGCACTTCAGGAATCACCAACCCATCTACTCCAATCTGTGGTTCTGGCTGCAGTCCGTCGGCGTTCAGCTGCTGCATAAGCGAGTGCAATGCCGATCTGTAACCGGCGCTGGTACCCCGTGGGCTGTGCCACACGAAGCGCTCCCGCTCAAGCATCACCTGCTCTGACTGTCCATCGTCGTACTTGATGGTATACCTGCCACTCTGAGGAGAGTAGGAGGTGATCTTGCCCTGGTGGCAAGCACCACAAGAGGCACATTGAGCCCCAGATACAACAAAAAAATGCATTCCAGATCCACTGAGCTGCCAATACCACTGTTCCTTTTGGTCAACCGGTTCAAGTACAAATCAAGCAACAAGAATAAGCAGCTGCATCAGGAAGCCATTCGCTGGTGGAACCATCTGCAGCTGGACATGCAAGCGCTTCATGCTGCGACCGAGACAACCACATGCAAGGAGTTTGAGCAGCACAACAACTCACTCTGTAGTACACCTTGTCCAACCTCCAATACACCGCCACTCTGCAGCCCACTGCCAAGTGTTTGTCTGGTATTGCTGATGGCCTGCCGGGTGCTCCTGCTGACACTGCACGCACGTGCGCACCACGCTTGAAGCGTTTGCTGGCGTGCTCAGCTGCTGTGCCACTGCTGTCGCGTTCATGTTTACCCAGTGTGCCGTTGCGCTGCAACTGCTGCTGCTTGCTGCCAAGAAAGCTGCCTGCTGTGCTGCCTGCAGCATGCATTCGACTGCCATGCATAGAACCACTGCAACAAAGAAAGGAGACAGGGACAGACCAACTGATTTCAGTCATGTCAGTATTGAACAATGCTTCACCACTATCATGCACCAATTAGCCATCCCTCAGATCGTCACCCTCTGCATGATGAGCGTAGCACATACATGACACCAAGGCCAGATTACCAGGAGTCTGCTGTATATATAAACACCCCTCATTTGGGGCGAAAACAAAGCTGCCCCAACAACCACCCCAAGGTGCTAGGAGAATTCATACTTACTTGGCGATGCCGCCCGCCTGACTTGATCCAGGTCTATACCCTAATCTGCCGAGCGCCGACTTCCCAGCTGCAGCTGCTGCAAATCTAGCTGATCTACCAAACACTGTCGCAGCAAAAGCAGCAGCAAGGGCATTTCGTGCTGATGCTGTTGTAGCTGGACCAGTAGGTTTACCAGACGCAGCATAGGCACCCAACGCCCTGGCCTTGGTGCTCCCTGGAGGTCGACCTACAGGTCTACCTGTTCTGGTTGGTGCTTTGGGTGCTGGTGCTGCTGTACTCGGGGACCTACGCAACAGCCCAGCTGCTGGTCTGCCTGCTCCTGCAGACGCCGCTGCTGTTGCAGGAGGTCTGGGGGCTGATTGAGAGCCAGCTGCTGTGCCTGCTGTAGCAGACTGAGCTCTAGTGAAAGCACCAACTGCTCCTGAAGCTGCACGGGGTGATGTCACAGCCCTAGGAGACAATGCACTGGTGCTCTGACGAGGCGTTACAGCTGCTGGCTGCTCCATGCCATTTGCAGCCAGTTCGTCATCACACCAGATTACTGGCTCATGCCGCAGCACAAGGCTTTGAGTGTCACCATCTTTGTACCAAATGGCATGCTTCTCTGTCTTAGGATCATAGCTTTTAACAGTGCCATAATACCACTTCTGCATGGCAGGCCAGTACACCTTTAACTTCTTGCCCACTGCTGTCTCCCTGCTGTATTCAGGCTTGTAGGTAGGGTTTGCCGGAGCAGAGAGTGGCAGCACCTGAGTCCACTTGAACCTGAGCTCTGCCAAGAACAGCCACTCTTCCTGCTTAGTGCCGCTGTACTTTACTTTGTGCTGTCCGGAGTCTGCATCAAACTCTAGCACAGTTGCTTTTTCCCAGGCTTTAGCACTGTTGTTTGCCGGGACAACTGAGAACTTGCGTCCAATCGCCTCGGCACCAAAGAGGTGTCCATGAAAAGGCACAGTCACCTTCTTGGCACTGCCAGGGGTGCGCTGGCCTGCAGCTGTCGGTGAGCTAACTGTGTCTGTAATGCGTAGTGTAGCCAGAGCTGCTGTTCCTGTGTTAGTGTCACGAAGAGGCCTGCATTCAACAGCTGCTGAGGCCATCGGCCGACGTCCTTAGGCAATGTTTGGCTGCATTTCCAAATGCCCGGGCAGGACAGGCCTCAGTTGCCGCCCAACTGGCCCAACCCACCAGCAGCGTCACTTGATCACAAATATGCTGATAACAATGCTTGGTTTGTGTTGTGCGCACGATTACGGCTGATCTGGGAAGCACCTGGTGCCTGCAGAGGCAAGTACGTCAGAACAAGCCGTATTGAGAATACCAAGCTGTGGCCAGCTGAGAAAACTTCAAAACCTAAGAAAGCAACTGATCATGTCATTTAACGACATAGGACCACGACATCATGCACTAGTTGAGGAGCAAAACGCCAAGTTGGGAGCAAAGAGTACGCATTGCTGTATGCTGTCTCTTGAAGCCCTCCAAACAGTTGATACTAGCTCCGCTATTTGACTGCAAACAGCTTGTCGTGGCTTGCACAAGCACCCAGCTTGCTGCCCCACCACGAAAGACAAACAACAAGCCATGGCTGCGGCACCCAATGCGTGATGAACCAACTTATATTTGCCTTTGTGATCACTGATCCAGAATTCATAGTGCACGCACCTTCACAACTTAGTCGACAGGTCTTCAGGGTCACGAAGGGCACGAACTGCACTATGTCCTCCAACATAACCCATTTACAACATGTAAAGATCGTTATCTGGCTATCCACAGCACTTGATCAGTGTGTACTGACCTTCGAGCTTTGTCAGAGGCGCAGGGCAAGTCTGGCGAGTTGCGCTTGTTGTAATGTATTTTGCGTGAAGTTTGAGCAAGCTATGCATTCATCGGGTTTGAGTGTGGTTGAGCTTGATAGGACTTGGGTATTGTCGACACCCACTGAGTCTCAGAGTCCCTTGGGTCCCGACCACTTATGGTTGATTATGACTACTTGTTCATGATTTGAGTAGGGCGAGCATCGTATTCCCTGTCCAAGCGTGTACATGCTGCGCAGTCTGTGAAAGCGCGAACATGCAATCAGCTGCTTGGAATCAATATATGAGGCCAATAAAGCAACACACATGTGTAATTCAGCATTATGAACACGTCTGCGCAGCTCTGACCCAGTGCGTCGCCCCTGCACAGCGTTATGCCACATTTGTCCAAAGTGCTGTGCACCTTGCTGACCAGCCATTGAGAATCGCCACACGCTCGGTAGTAAGATGCAGGCAGTCTTATCTGCAGTAACTCAGGAGCTTGCAGGACCCCTGCAGGTGTGCATTGCCAGTATGCCTGCGTCATGCCCCCATATTCAAACTTGTAAGGTATAACGTACACTGCAGAGCAGGGACAAGCTGCACCAACTGCTTCTCAGTCTGCTGCACTCACTCAAGCAGCAGAAGGCGAACAAAGCAGACGTCCCACCGGGAGCAGTATCATCCATTGCCAACGCAATAAGTGTGTCTGCAACAGACAGCCATGTGGTGAGAACAGCGTGTGTTCTATGAAAACCTGAGAGGTTGCATGGCCAGAGCAAGCGGCAGGCCCATGTCAACGCCAACAGCACCCGATGCAGCTTGTGAGTAGGAATACCGTTGCTTGAAGATCTTCTTTGCTACTGGTTGACATTGTGTCTGCTGCACAGGTGCTCACAGGTCTCAGGTGTCTGCAGCAGGTTATGCTGCTGCTGCCGCATGCAGCTCTCCTACTGCGCAACGAGGTCAGCCTTCCAACATCAGCAAGCAGCTGTCAGTTGTGTGCTCTGACCAACAGCCTTGATTCACTTACATAATCACTACAAATGCAGATGTGCTGTAACAGCATACAAGGCTTCAGGTGTCTTCTGGCTGAGAACACTTGGTCACAATGGTTGCATGTCGCAGTAAAGACCTCTGCTTTGTGTGAACCCATGCTGCTGTGTTGTCAGAGCTATGCTTACCTCAGCAATTAGTGTGAGCAATGCAGATAGATACAAAGATACAAGCTCCCCAGGTGATTTTGCCTCTGCCCTGCAGGGTGGTTGTCGTGCAGTCTTGGCAGTGCTGCAGTCCCCACTGGTGACTATTGAGGCAGCAGGAATGTGCCTGAACCTTTTGACACAGCTTTCAATTAACTCTGTCGCTCTCATGTCACTTGTGGACATGGTGCGTGTCATGTGTACCCTAGCAAGCAGTGCCTGAATCCAAAGCATGCAACGGGATTGGTCTGGTCGGAGGGGATGTGTGGCATATAGTGCTGTCGCATAAAAAAGACGTTGGACACAGCAATGATGCCTGAACATAGCAAGCGCATCAGTCAATGTACCTTTTACTTGTGTGGCTGCCTGCAGGGTATGATGCCGTCATTGTTGAATGTACTCGTCCTTCACCATTCTGTTGAGACCTTGGTGCTTGCAGTTCTGCAGTTGTTCATAGCAGCCAGCAAGGTACCTGAAGGTGCTGTTGTGCTCTCCGACCTGCACATATCACCAGCAGTAGGCAGGGTTCTGTCTCAGCATCAGGGCAACAACCAGGTCTGTGATGCTGCTCTGAAGTGTCTGCGACGTGTTGCAAAGCAACCAAGCAGCAGGCAAGCACTGGTCGCTGCTGAAACAGTGCAGCTGCTAGTGGAGGCAGCTCAGCAGATGGCAGGGAACGATGGGTGGTACAAGCAGGTGAAGGTGAGCAAAAGGCACTAACAGATACAGTCCTTTCGCCTTTGAGACCACTTTGTCAGTTTTGAACCTATCGGGTTGATGCTCTGACCAACAGTCTCAATACATCAAGGCTGTGTTCAGTGCTGGTGTACATCAGCAGATGTGAAGTCTCTTCATCATGTAAGCTGGATGCTGGGGCACGTGAACAGGCTGCAATTTGTGTGTCCTGCAGCGTGCATGTCGAGCTATCTGGCTGCTTTGCCAAAATAAACTGACACCTTTGCCGAGCATGGAGCCTTGCTGGTCCCTACCTGGCCGTACATCAGCTCATCTCAACCTGGCAGATGCCCTGGGCAACGATGTCCAGCGGCTGCATGAGTTATTCCCTGAGTTGCAAGCTGTCCTGCGCACCAATCAACCTCACACAGCAGCACTAAGAGCAGAAACAGCACTGGACAGCTGTCCTGCATGCGCACAGCAGGAGGGAGCTCCTCTGGTGGCTGCAGGCTGTCAAGAGCTGCGGAAACTGGGGTTGCAGCTGACTCTTAGGCCACCATCTGTGGCCCAACTAATGGAGCAGCTCGCAGTGAGCGTGGAAGCTTTTCATACTGACAACAGCCGCATGGCTGTGGCTTGCATGGTGAGTTAAGCATGCAGCCACACCCCACGTGCACTGCATGAAGCATGCAGCCACACCCCACGTGCACTGCATGTACATGACATGACCTGGCAATCCTGGCTGTGACTCTGCTTCTGGTCTGAAGTATGCTCAACAGTAGCGTTGAAGCTGTCATGTACTCGCTGTCCTCGAGCTGTCAACTGCTGCTCAATCCAGCTGACTGTTAGGGTTGTTGTTTTGTATGATGCAGTTGAAAGACTTATCAAGGCTGCAAAGACCCCCTGGTAGAGTAGTTTATGACTGCACACAACCATCATCACCATGTCTGCTACAGCAGCAGCCCGGTGTGAGCGGTGGATGCTGTAGAGCAGGAGCTTCCCCATGCCCTTATGTAGACCAGGGTTGCAGTGTGACTGATGATTCAGATGGGTTCCTGCAGTTCTCTTCAGCGTTTGAGTCTGGCAACTTGAGGCTGGTGACCCATGTTGCAGCTCATGAGTATGACTTATTTCTGTCCAATGATGTCAGTAACAGGTATGGCACAAAGTGTATTCAGCAACATCAAGCACTGCCTTGCTGCAGTCAATGCCTGCCTGACAGTGCTAACAGAAGCAGCTGGTCCTGAAATCCTGGTGCACTCATGTATTTTCTGCTCACAAGGAACAGTCACTGCAACACGATTGACTTTGCTGCTTGGCTGGCAAGCTTGGTATGCTGCATAGCCACAGGGCTACTTTCTGTAGGTCTACTGTTGACGCAGCAACCAGACATTAGCTTGCAATTGCTTGCAGGACGTGCAACCACAACTCTGCTCAATGGTTCTACTTTGCTGTCTGCAATGGGAAGCCCAATTCGAGATACCGCTTCAACTTGGTCAACTTCAACAAGCCGGAGTCTCTCTATGCTTCCTGTAAGCAGCCATTGATGTGCTGTGGACAACCTGTAGCATCACAACCAGTTGGTCGATCACCAAGTCAGCCAGCAGGTGTGACTTGCTCAGCAAGGGCGGTCGAAGCAGCACTTGAACAGCAGCACAGGGGGGCAGCTAATCCTGCTAATGGGTTGAGCAGCAGAGCGCCTGAAACGGAAGCAGCACTCCCAGTGGCCGGTTCCCAAGCCATGATGTGCACTGCCACTCAGCATACATGCCTTACCAGCAGCGCATGCTGTTGGCAGCGAGTGGGCAGCAACATCTGCTACCATGCATCACCGTACAGAGGCAGGCCTGTGTATAGAGCTAAGACCTCAGCACAGTCAGCTTCAAGCAGTTCAACAGAGCGAGACAGAGCCAGTGATAGTGCAGGAGGGGGGGCATCTGGGTCATACAGAAAGAGCAGCAGAGGGGGATCGACAACGAAGTTGGCAAGAAGGAAGTCCCAGACAGGCCCTACTGCCTCAGCTGCTGCTGTGAAGTTAGGTGTTACCAACAGCTGCAGGCGCAGCACAGGAGAGTCATGTCCTGCAGACATGGCCTCAGCTGCAGGCAGCTGTCAGTCTCTTGCTTCAGCACAACCCTCCGATGCATCGGCGGACACATATGGTCCTGGGTTGTACTGCCTGAGCTTTGACATCAGCTTCCCCTGTAGCGGCTTGTACTACCTCTGCAGCTGCTACCCATACACATACTCAGATCTGCAGCAGCTGCTGGCACGTCTTGCACTTCATAGCAGCAAGCTCCTGATATGTGAAGCCCATGCAGTGCGATCACTCCTGTGCTACTCACTGGCTGGCCAGCGATGTGACCTGCTGACCATTACAGACTTCAACAGCAGTGCAGCTGAACTAGCTGGCAGGGAGTATGTCTTCATCACGGCTCGAATTCATCCGGGAGAGACCTGCGCATCATGGGTTATGCAGGTATGGGGAGATGCTTGCTGATGCCAACAGTCACACTACGACTGCACCAGACATGCTAAATGCGTTGGACAGTCTGTGCCTTGTTGCTGTTGCACCTCATTCATCTATTGCATTTCCCACACAGTGAGTCCCATGTGCTGTGGCTTGTATCTTGATGAGGCTGATGGGCATGGATTCGGCATTGATAGTCCTGTGTATTGCAGGGCATAATCAAATTCCTGGTATCTACAGACCCAGTTGCTGAAAGGTTGCGGCAGTACTTCGTGTTCAAGGTGGTACCTATGCTGAACCCTGATGGTGTTGTGATGGGAAACACCCGATGCAGCCTGGCTGCGGTGGACCTCAACCGATGTTGGGACAAAGCTGTCAAGGAGGCTCACCCAACGATCTATCATGCCAGGTAGGGTTCACAGAATTGGTTGGGCCCTGAGTACTGCTCCAGTACATCCTGGTTTCTCTCTGACCATATGTCATGATGGGTGCAGCAGCTGCTGGGGCAAGAACTTGTCACAGCTCACGTCTCCAGCATCCCCACCCAGGACATATCAATGTCTTCATGCCATAAAGCTGCCAAGGCAACATCTTCAACATCTGCTCGTTGTTCTCTATGTGCAGGAAGCTTATGGAGGCTTTGGCTGAGCCTGGCCGGCTAGCCTTGACCATTGACATTCATGGCCACAGCACAAAAACAGATGCCTTCTTTTATGGCTGTGAACCCAAGCTTGTGAAACCTGCCAAGGTTGCACAGGCTGCCCATCATCTCAAGACTGCAGATGCAGTGTCTGCAACAGCAACTAGCAAGAGCAGCAGTAATGGGTCTTGTGAGCCTGCTTGTCCTGCAAGTTTGTGCAGTATGGATCAGCTCTGTGTGATGGGGACATCATGTCGTGCTAGCAGCAAGGTGGCTGCTACAGAGGCAGAGACACTTGTGCAACTCAGCCAGCTAGAGCAGAGCACAGGGCACGGTACCCAAGTACCAGCTGTATGTGAGTGTGGTCACAGCACTGCAACCAGCGACACTGGATTAACGGTATGTGCCATGCCACCTTTTATGGGTTCTGCTGTGCGGGACAGCAGCGCAAAGCAGGCAACAAATAGTCCTCAATCAAGCGGGTGTGACAGCTCTGCTGTGGACTTGGCATCGCTCAGCCCTGCAGCTTTGTCAAGGCTCAGAGTCCGTATGCTACCTTACCTGGCAAGCCAGTTACACCCTGCATTCAGTTATGATATGTGCAACTTCAAGGTGCAGAAAAACAAGGCTGGTACAGCAAGGGTTGTAGCAGCCAGGCAGTTGGGCGTCCCAGGTGCATACACCCTTGAGGTATCCCTGGCTGGAGCCTCTGCCACACAGAGTCATTTTGGGGTGCATGAGTACATGGGCATTGGCAAGAGCCTGATGGTTGCCATCAGTCACCTGGCAGAATCTGATGATCAGACATTGCTGGCCAAGATGGCTGGGGAAGTCAGAATGGTTGCACTGCCAGGTCACCCGGGGTCTGGTGTTTGATGATGCAGCAGGTGCATAGACAGCGGCACGATGAAACTGTCACAGCACAGCTTGTGCATTATACTCTTCGTTCAAGTAGCGCTGGGCAAACTTATGTACAGGCTTTAGGACTGAAGGCCGTCTGTTTCGCTAATGAACAGGGGGTTTGGGGAGCATGTGGCCACATGGACCAGAAGTGTTGTGACCGTCAGTGGCACCGCACGCAACTTGTACCAAGACCATGGCGTGGTGTTTCTTGTTGGTCGTAGAATCTCTTGGCCTGTAGCAGGTGTTTGGGCTGACGTGAGTACATCATTGTCACTGTAGGCATGACATTGTGTCAGGCGTGACATGTCCCAACTGTGTATAGTTGAGACTTGATTGGGATATATCCCATGACACATCAACATCATGCACTAATTTTTTTTTCATAAAAGACGTGCAGTCCTTGCCATATGGCATGCATGTCAAGGTTATGAAAGTCCTTGCACAGTGGTAGTGGTTGCCTCAGACGCCGAGTGTGTGATCACCGTGTATGTTGTCACCTTACGTGTTGTTCAACAACGGTTGCAGCAACAACAACCGTGGCGGCAATGATTGGTGGCGGCTGTCATGCTGCATGGCCTGTGAATCTTCAATCTTAGAAGCAGCTTTTCATGCTTATTTCATCTTGTGTTGCATACAATTGCTGCATGAGCCAAATTCCCTTTCTTTCACA
>JARWLF010000273.1:0-20264 GCA_029853055.1 Scenedesmus sp. KT-U
GCGGCGTCGATCGTTCGTCTCGTTCGCTTCGTCATGGTCCTCTCCGTCTAACACGACGGAGTGGCTCCGCACCAACTATCCAACCGGTCCGAAATCAGGGGTCCACTTCAGGTGGTCAGCCGCGTCTATCACCTCGATCGCGGCTACGAGGAATTGGACCGCAAGCTCGTGCGCTGCGGCGCCGCGATCCGCCGCGAGACGCGCCCGGGCTGAGCGCGCCCGGCCCGCTCAGCGCAGCCGCGGGTCGAGCGTGTCGCGCAGGACGTCGCCGAAGAAGTTGAGCACGAAGGCGACGACCAGGATCGCGAGACCCGAGAACAAGGCCGCCCAGGGCGACAGGAGGAGGAAGTTGCGCCCCTCCGCCAGCATCATGCCGAGAGACGGCGTCGGCGGCTGCGTGCCGAGCCCGAGGAAGGACAGGGACGCCTCGACGAGGATCGCGGTGGACATGAGCAGGCTCAGCTGCACGAGCACCACGCTCGCGAGGTTCGGCAGGATGTGCAGCGCGATGATGCGCGCGTCCGAGGCCCCGATCGCGCGCGCGGACATCACGTAGTCGCTCTGCGCGACGACGAGGGCGGGCCCGCGCAGGAGGCGCGCGAAGATCGGCGTGTAGACGATCGCGATCGCCGCCGCCGTCGTCGTGGCGCCGGGGCCGAGCACGGCGATGATGCCGATGGCGAGCAGCATAACGGGAAAGGCGAAGAGGACGTCCATCACGCGCATCAGGATGCGCTCCGTCCAGCCGCGATAATAGGCCGAGACGAGCCCGATCGTGCCCCCGACGAGGAGCGCGAGCCCTACCGCCCCGGCCGAGATCGCGAGCGAGGCGCGCAGGCCGTAGAGGATGCGCGAGAGGAGGTCGCGGCCGAACTGGTCGGTGCCCAGGAGATGCGCGGCGCTCGGCCCCTGCAGGCGCGCCATCACGCTCTGCCCGAGCGGCGGATAAGGCGCGATCCAGGGCGCGAGGAGCGCCATCGCGATCGTCGCGGCGAGGAGCCCCGAGGCGACGACGAGGACCGTCGAGGGCCGGCGCCTCGCGGAGGTGGCGGCAGCCGCGCTCATGCGTTCGTCACCCGCGGGTCGATCCAGGCATAGACGAGGTCGACGACGAAGTTGACCATCACGAAGACCACGGTCACGAGGAGGATCGTCGCCTGAAGGAGCGGGTAGTTGCGCTCCGCGATGGCGCCGAGCAGCAGGCGTCCGAGGCCGGGGATCGCGAAGACCTGCTCGACGACGATCGCGCCCGACAGGAGGTAGCCCGTCATGATGCCCACGCTCGTCACGAAGGGGATCAGCGCGTTGCGCAGCGCGTGCTTGTAGAGGATCGCGCGCTCCGACACGCCCTTGGCGCGCGCGGTGCGGATGTAGTCCTGCTGGAGCGCGTCGAGCATGGCCGAGCGCACGAGCCGCGCGAGATTGGCGAGGATCGGCAGTGCGAGCGCGATGGCGGGCAGGATCAGCCGCGCGAGATTGCCGAGCGGGTCCTGCGTGAAGGGGACGTAGCCGAGCATCTGCACGTTCGGCGCGAGCGTCGCCAGCGCGAGAATCATCATGATCCCGAGCCAGAAGGAGGGAACCGTCAGGCCCGCGACCGAGCCGATCTGCAGGCCGACCTCCCAGCCCCGTCCGCGCAGGCGCGCCATCAGCACGCCGAGCGGCACGGCGAGGGTCGCGCCGAGGAAGAGCGAGAGCGCGGCGAGCTGGAGCGTCGGCCAGACGTGGGCCGAGATCTCGTCGATCACGGGCCGGCGCGTCCACAGGGACACGCCGAAATCGCCCCGGAAGATGCCGCCGACCCAGTCGACGTACTGGACGACGAAGGGCCGGTCGAGGCCGAGCCGCGCGCGCAGCTCGTCCATGCGCTCGGGCGTCACCTCGGCATTCGCCCCGAGCATGATCGCCACCGCGTCGCCGGGGACGAGGCGGATCATCAGGAAGGTGATCACCGACACGCCGAAGAGGACGACGACGAGATCGGTCAGCCGGGTGAGGAGAAAGGAGCGGCGCATCCCGGGTCCCACGAAAGCGGCGGCGGGGTGACCGGACCCCGCTGCCTGCTCTCCGCGCGTGTCACTGGCCGACCGTCGTCCCCGCGAGCGTCGAGAGCGAGCGGTTGGCGATGATCTCGAAGCCCTCGACGCCCGCGCGGGTCGCCGTGAAGAGCTGGCCGTAGGCGACGTGGGCGACGGGGCCCTCGCAGGCGAGGATGCCCTGCAGCTCGTCGTAGATCTCGCGCCGCTCGGCCTCGTCGAGCGTGGTGCGGCCGGCATCGAGCAGCTCGTCGACGCGCTCGTTCGAGAACTTGAACACGTTCGTCGAGCCGCCGGTGCGGAAGGCGCGGTAGAAGAAGTCGTCCGGATCGACCGAGCCCGCGTTTGCCGAGGCGAAGATCTCGAAATTCGAGTTGCGCCAATCCTGCACGAACTGGCCGAGCTCGGGAATGTTCAGCTCGACCTCGAAGCCCGCCGCCCCGAGCTGCGCCTGGGCGACCTGGGCGATGTCGCGGATGTCCTGGCGCGGGAGCACGAGCATGGTCAGCCGAACCGGCATCTCGACGCCGGCCTCCTCGAGCAGCGCGCGGGCGCGCTCGGGGGAGTGCTCGTAGCAGGGGAATTCCGACACGTCGCGCGCCCACGCCTCGAGCGCCGGCGAGAGCGGGCCGGCGGGCACGCCCGCGCCGAACAGAGCCGCCTGCACGATCGCCTCGCGGTCGAGCGCGAAATTGACCGCCTGGCGCACGCGCGGATCGTCGAAGGGCGGCTGCGAGGTGTTCATGCCGATGAGCGTGTAGGAGAGCTCGAGCGTATCCTGCAGCGTCACGCCCGGCCGGCCCTGCAGCTGGAGCGCGGTCGCCGCGTCGATGTTGGGCAGCATGTGGTACTGCCCGCTCGCGATGCCGACCTGCCGCGTCGCCGATTCCGGCACGATGTTGAAGCGCACGCCCTCGACCTTGGGCATGCCCTCGCGCCAGTAATCGGCATTGGCGTCGAGCATGATGAAGTTGTTGGGCTGCCATTCGACGAAGGCGAACGGCCCGGTGCCGACCGGCTGCTGCTGGAGCGCCTGGGCGTCGTCCTTGAACTCGGCGGGCACGATCGCGATCGAGGCGAGCTGCGTCAGGAAGGGCGCGGAGGGCTCCTTCAGAGTGATCTCGACCGTGCGCTCGTCGACCGCCTGCGCGCTCTCGACCGCCGCGACGCGGCTCGCGAGCGGCGAGCCGATCGCCTCGGAGCGGACCCGCTCGATCGAGGCGACGACGTCCTCGGCCGTCATCGCCGAGCCGTCGTGGAAGAGCACGCCCTCGCGCAGGGTGAAGGTGTAGGTCAGCCCGTCCTCGGAGATCTCCCAGCTCTCGGCGAGCGCGGGGCCGATGCGCAGGTCCGGCCCGACCTCGGTCAGCGCCTCGTAGATCGTGCCGTTGACCACCTGGAAGGAGGCGAAGGCGGTGACGATGTGCGGGTCGAGCCCCGCCGGGGAATCGCCCACCGCGAGATCGAGCACTTGCGCGCTCGCGGCGCCGGCGCCTACGCTCATGGCCGCGACCAGGGCCGCCGTCGAGATCAAACGCTTCATCGTCCCGTCCTCCCGTTGTCGGCGGATGCCGGCCGCCTGCGACCATATTGGTAGTCCGCTATAATACCAATTGCAAGCCACTCTATGCCGCTTCGGCCGCGAGATGGATCGCGCCGTCGACCGCGTCGCCGAGCGCCGGGGAGAGGCGACGGCGCACGTCGGGGGCGAGCCAGGGCTCCATCGCGCTGGCCAGGCCTCCGATCAGGCTGATCCGCGGCGCCCCCCGCTCGGCGAGCGCGCGCACGAGCCCGTCGATCTGCTCGGCCCCGCTTTGGACGAGCCGGCGCCCCACAGGATCGCCGTCGTCGGCGTGGCGCATCACCAGCGGGGCGAAGGTGGCGTAGTCCGTGGCGGTGGCCCGGTCCATCCAGGCGACGGCCTCGAGCGGATCGTCCTCGAAACGGGCGAGCACCGCTCGGGTCAGCGCGCTCGCCTCGGCGCGACCGTCCGCGGCCCGCAGCGCGAACCGGATGGCCTGGAGCCCGAGATCGGCGCCCGAGCCCTCGTCGGAAATCGGGAAACCCCAGCCGCCGACGCGCAGGTCGCGGCCCTCGACGCGGCCGAGCCCGCAGGAGCCGGTGCCGCAGATCACGATCGCCCCGTCCTTGCCCGCATGCGCGCCGAGGCAGGCGATCAGGCCGTCGGTGGCGAAGCGGATCGACGCGAAGGGGTGGGGGATCGCCTCGAGCGCCGCGCGCGCGCCCTTGCGGCCGAAGCCCGCGACGCCGATCCCGGCCGCCACGCGCGCGACCTCCGCCTCGCCGAGGCCCGCCTCCTCGATCGCGGCGCGCGCGGCCGCCTCGATCGCCGCCCAGGAGCGCTCGATGCCGAAGCGCGTCGCCGCCGGGCCCGCGAGCCCCTGGCCGAGCACGCGCCCGTCGGCGGTCTCGATCCGCGCGCGACAGCCCGTCCCGCCGCCGTCGACGCCGAGATAGAGCGGCGGCGGGGGCGCATCGTGACCGGAGCCGGTCGGGGCCATCGGCGATCCTCCTGCGCCCCGCCCACGATTTCGGCTCGTCGGCGGGGGACGCGCGACACCGCACGGAGCGACACCGCACGGGGCGATGGCGCGGAGCGGGCTTCGGTTGTACCCTCCCGCGACCGCCGCCGAGGATCGGCGCTTTCGCGAGGTGCCCGTGATGAATAGCACGACCGTTCGCCGCGGCGATACAGCCGCATCGGTGCCGATTCGCGTCAACCGGCGGCCCTTTCGCGTCGCTCCGGGCGCCACCGGGGCGCAGATCGCGGCGCTCCTCGGCGTGCCAGAGGACAACGCCGTGGTGGAGCTCGAGGGGGCGGACGGCGTCCTCGTCGCCTGCGCGCTCGACGCGCCGGTCCCGCTCGCGCCGGGCGCCGAGTTCCTGGTCACGCGGCAATACGTGATGGGCGGCGCCGCCCGCGCGGGCGTCTCGTGAGCGCCGCGACGAGCGGCGGCGTCCTCGTCCGCCTCGCCGCGCCCGAGCTCGACGCGCTCGAGGCTCTCCTCCTCGCCGATCCGACGCATGAGAGCGCCACGCTCGCGCGCTTCGGCTGGCGCGAGACGCCGGATCGCACGGTTCTCGCGCTCGCCGCGCTCGATCCGCCGCCGCCGGGCGCGGTCGGCGGCGGGGCGGACCACGTGCGCATCGAGGGCGCCTATCTGCGCGCGACGGCGCTCGAAGCCGAGCGGCATCCGCTCGCGATCGGTCTCGTCCACGCCCATCCCGCGGGCGTCGCGCCGCGGCCGAGCCCCGCCGACGACGAGATGGACGCCTATCTCGCGGCCTATTTCGCCGATTTCGCGCCCGGGCGCCCCTTCGCGAGCCTGATCCTGTCGCGGATGGACGGCGAGGACGGCCCGGAGATCGCGCTCTCGGGCCGCGTTCGGATCGCGGACGAATGGAGGCCTGTGACGCGCGTCGCCGCCGCGCGCCGGCCCGACATCGTCGCCTGGCCGGGGGGCCGCCGTCCCGATCCGCCCCCGATGCCGCCGGAGCGGGTCGCGCGGCTGACGAGCGCCTTCGGGCGGCAGGCCTATCATCGGCTGCAGCGCTCGACCGTGGCGCTCGTCGGCGCGGGCGCGACCGGCTCGGCGGCGATCCCGATCCTGGCGCGGGCGGGCGTCGGGCGGCTCGTCGTCGTCGACGCGGACCATGCCAGCGTCTCCAACCTCGAGCGCCTGCACGGCAGCGTGCCGCAGGACGTCGTCGACCGGGTGCCGAAGGTGGAGATCGCCCGCCGGCACGTCGCGGCGATCGCGCCCGACGTCGTCGTCGAGGCCGTGATCGGCAAGCTGCCGCAGGCGGAGGCGCTCGACGCGGTGATCGGCGCCGATCTCCTGCTCGGCTGCACCGACCAGCATTCGAGCCGCCTCGCCGTCGCCGACGTGGCGCGTCGCTTCGCCATCCCCGCGATCGACATCGGCGGCCTCATCGAGGGCGCGGACGGGATCGTGACGGGTCAGCTCGTGCAGCTCGTGCGCTTCCTGCCCGACGATCCCTGCCCGCGCTGCCGCGGCATGATCAGCGAGGTGCGCGTGGCCCAGGAGCTGATGTCGCCCGCCGAGCGGCTCTCGGCGCAGGCTCAGGCGCAGGCGGCGCGCGCGCGGGGAGAGCGGCCGGACCCGATCGCGACCGCGATCCCGCAGATCGACACCGTGTCCTGGATCACGACGACCGGCGGCACGCTCGCCGCCGGTTTCGCGATCGGCTGGCTGACGGGCCGGTTCGCGCCGCGTTTCGAGCGGCTGCAGCTCGACCTCGTCTCCGATTGTCTCGGCGCCGTCGACCGGCCGCAGCGGCCGCGCGCGGATTGCGTCTGCACCCGCACCCGCGGTTTCGCCGACCAGGCCGCCGAGACGGCCCCCGTCGCACCCCCCGCCCATTGGGAGCCCGCCCGGCGCCTCGGCGCGAGCGATCAGCCGCCGTCCTGATCGGTGGCGCGCAGGGTGGCGACGAAGTCGTAGCGGTCGCCGCGATAGGCGGACACCGTGACCTCGACGGGCCGACCGTCGGCGAGGAAGGCGCGCCGCTCGATGCGCAGGATCGCGCTGCCGGGCGCGACGGCGAGGAGCCGGGCCTCCTCCGGCGTCGCGACCGAGGCCTGCAGGCGCTGGATGCCGCGCGCCGGCCGACAGCCCGCCGCCGCGAGCGCCGCGTAGAGCGAGGCGCCGACGCGATCCGCCGAATCGATCGCCCAGACCGGGATCGCGGCGGTCTCGATGGCGAGCGGCTCGTCCTCGGCGGTGCGCACGCGCGAGAGGCGCAGGACCGGCTCGTGCGGCGAGAGGCCGAGCGCGAGCGCTTCCGAGGGCGAGACGCGGGCGATCTCCTTCGACAGCCAGATCGAGCCGGCGCGCCGCCCGCGCGTCGACATCTCCTCGGTGAAGCTCGCGAGCACCGAGAGCGGCTGCTCGATGCGCCGCGTGACGAAGGTCCCCGAGCCCTGGCGGCGGGTCAGGATGCCCTCGCGCAGGAGCACCTCGATCGCGTTGCGGACGGTGATCCGGGCAAAGCCCGTCCAGGCGGCGAGGTCGCGCTCGGAGGCGAGCGCCTCGTCGGGCCGAAAGACGCCGCGCTGGATCGCGAGGCGGATCGCGGCGGCGAGCTTGAGATAACGGGGGGTCGTCTCCGATTGCGTGGCGAGGTCTGCCAGGATCGCGGATCTCGGGTCTCCCCGTCCGCCGTCGTCGGCAAGGGGTCGCGCGGCGTTGCTCGTCGTCGTCATCGTCGTTCCGTTCGCCCCGCGCCGCACCGGTCCCGAAATCCCTTCGCTGGCACCTTCCCCTAGCATCTTCGCCGCCGGATTTCACGCCTCGGCGAAGGCCTCCGCGAGGCGGGCGAGCGAGCGCAATTGCGCCGTGTTCTCGACATGGCTCTCGCCCGCGCCCGGATCGACCTCGACGACGAGCGTCGCCTGCGCGCCGACGCGCGGGGGGAGGGCGGCGAAGGGCAGGTTGCCGGTGCCGATCTCGAGCCCCTCCGACACGATGCCCGCGACGAGCCGGCTCTCGGGGAGATCGGGATCGGCGATCTCCGCCTCCTCGAGGAGAACCGCGTCCGAGACGTGCAGCCACGGCATTCGCGCATCGACGAAGTCGAACGGGTGCAGGCGCGCGGCCCGGTCGAGATCCGCCTCGTCGATCCAGGCCGCGCGCGGGTCGCCCGCGAGCGCGGCGGGGCAGGCGCGCTTGCGGTTGAACAGGTTGGCGCTCAGCGTCGCGTGGGCGACGTCGACGAAGGGCGAGACGTTGTCGATCCCCTCCCTCACGAGGAAGTCGCGGAAGGCGGCGATTTCCCAGGGGAAGAAATGGTCGAGCGGGCCGGCGAGATAGCTGCGCCCGTCGCGCGGCAGGAGCGTGTAGTGCCCCACGTTCTCGACGAGGAGCGCGAGGCCCTGCGCGCTGCGCGAGAGATCGCGCACGATCGCCTCGAAACGCGCCGTCGCGTCCGCTTTCGAGGCGATCCGCGGCGGTCGATCGCCGAGGACGAGGGCGCCGTAGCGGTGGACGACGAGCGCCTGCGCCCCGATCTCGAGCGCGAGCCCGATCGCGCGCTCGCACTGGCCGATGTCGAAGAAATCGGCGGTGACGACCGGCACGCGCTGGACGGGGACGTGCAGGACGAGGCGGGCCGTCGGAGCGCTCTCGCGCAGCCGCGCGATCGCCTCGCGCGAGGCGGCCCGGCCCTGCGGGGTGTCGACGTCGCGATCGCCGAAGGTGTGGAGCTCGAGCACCACCGGCCTGCCGGCGGCGTCGAGCGCGGCGGCGCGCGCCCGCAATTGGGCGAGATCGGCGAGGGCACCCTTGAGCGCGAAGGTGGGCACGGCGTCTCCCCTCCCGGAGGCTCGCGCGCGCGGCGCGGATGCGACCGACGATAGACAGATTGGTCCTGGGAAGGTAGCATATTCGAGATGGCGACGGGCCGATCTCCTGCGCGCGAGGGTCGCGCCCCGATCGGCGTCGAGAGGAGGTGCAGCTTGGCGCATCCCGCGATCCGCGACACGGCACGGCCCGACCCGATCGCCCGCGCGACCGCGCTCCTGCCGCTCGTGCGCGATTGCGCGGCGCAGGGCGAGCGCGAGGCGCGCCTGCCCGACCGCATGATCGCCGCGCTGCGCGAGGAGGGCCTCTTGCGCCTGTTGCAGCCCGCCCGCTACGGCGGCGAGGAGGCCGCGCCGGAGGTGTTCTTCGCGGTCCAGGCGATCCTCTCGCGCGCGGACATGTCGACGGGCTGGCTGCAGGGCGTGATGGGCACGCTCGCCTTCCACCTCGCTCTGTTCCCGCACGCGGCGCAGGACGACGTCTGGGGACGCGACGCGGACGCGCTGATCGCCTGCAGCTACATGCCGACAGGCATCGCAGAACCGGTGCCCGGGGGGGTGCGGCTGTCCGGCCGCTGGGGTTTCGCGAGCGGCGCCGACCATTGCGACTGGCTCCTCCTCGCGGGCAAGGCGAGCCTCGCCGACGGCACGCCCGACCTGCGGGTCTTCCTGGTGCCGCGCGCGGACGTGACGATCGCGCGCGTCTGGGACACGACGGGGCTTCGCGCCACGGGCAGCCAGGACGTGGAGGCGCGCGACGTGTTCGTGCCCGACCACCGCGCTCATCGCCACGCCGACCGCTTCGCCGGCACGAGCCCCGGCCTCGCGGGGCAAGTCAATCCCCTCTACCGCCTGCCGCTGCCCCAGCTCCTCTTCCGCAACATCACGACGCCCGCGATCGGCGCGCTCGAGGGCTTTCTCGACGCCTTCCTCGATCATTCGCGCGCGCGGGTCGCCGTCACCGGGCAGGCGGTGGCGCGCGATCCGACGGCGCAGCAGGTCGCCGGAGAGACGCTCGCGGCGATCGACGAGATGACGACCCAGATGCGGACGAATTTCGCGCGGCTCCTCGCCTATGCGCGGCGCGGGGAGGAGGCGCCGGTGCGCGAGCGCATGCTCTACCGCCTCCAGGCGGTGGGATGCGCCGAGCGCTGCAGCCTCCTCGCCGCCCGCCTCTTCAAGGCCTGCGGCGCGTCGGGCCTCTCGCGCGCCCATCCCTTCGGCCGCTATCTCGCCGACATCGCCGCCGCCCGCCAGCACGCGGCGAGCCAGGTCGAGGCGCAGGCGCGGGCGCTCGGCGCGGCGCTCCTCGGCGTCGGCGGCGAGGACACCGTGCTCTGATCGAAGGACGAGGAGCGGATTCCATGCGAGACGACGCGCCGCCCGACCTGCCCTTCACCGTCGCCTTCGACGCGCGCGACGAGGAGGAGGTGATGGCGCGCTTCCGGCGCATCCTGCGCTCGAGCCGCTGGAGCCACGGCGAGGAGATCGAGGCCTTCGAGGCGGCCTGGAGCACGCTGTGCGGCGGGCTCCAGGCCGTCGCCTTCGACAATTGGGCGGGCGCGGCGGCGGCGGTGCTCGACCATGTCGGCATCGCGGGCGAGACGGTTCTGTGCCCCTCGAACACCTTCCTCGCGACGCCGCGCTCGGCGCTGAAGGCGGGGGCGCGGGTCGTCTTCTACGATTGCAACCGCGAGGACCTGTGCGGCTCCTACGACGATTTCGTCGCCAAGGCGGAGGCGACGCGGCCGAAGGCGGCCTGGCTCGTCCATATCGGCGGGCACGTCGCCTTCGACGTCGTCCGCATCGCGGACTATTGCCGCGCGAACGGCATCGTCCTCATCGAGGATTGCGCGCACGCGGCCGGCGCCTCCTGGAACGGGGTCTCGCCGGGCGGCTGGGGGATGGCGGGGATCTATTCCCTCTACGCGACGAAGACGGTCTCGACGGGAGAGGGCGGCGTCGTGGTGAGCGCCGACGAGGGCCTGATCGCGCATCTGCGCTCGTATCGCGATTACGGGCGGGGCTCGCGCTACCGGGTGCAGGGCATGAACCACCGGCTCGACGAGTTCCGCGCGGCGCTCGGCCTCGTCCAGGTGCGGCGCCTGCCCGAGATCGTGGCCTGGAAGGGCGCCTATGCCCGCGCCGTCCTCGACCCGCGGCACCCGAACCGGGTGCGGCTGCCGGAGGGCATGACGAGCGGCTATTACAAGTACGTCGTCTTCGACGAGATCCCGCGCACGACGGGCCGCGTCTACGAGCTGCCCTGCCACCGGATCTTCGGACACGACGTGTCGCTGCCCAACACCGAATGGGTCGCGCAGAACCATTGGTGCGTGCCCCTGTACTATCCGCGGAGCGCGGCCGAGCGGGAGGCGACCGGGGTGACGCTCGATGTTGCATCTGAGGGTGGCGAGCTTTACGCAAGCGGTGATTGACGAACTGGTACCCTTCCGGTAACCTCGTATCGAGATGGACGATCAGCATCTCCAATAGCGGTCGGTACGCGGAGTCCGGCCTCCCGTCGAGGCGGCGCTGTTCGCGCGCGGGACGACGCACCGAAGAAGACGACAGTCGATCCGAAGCGATTCCAGGAGCGCGCGCTCGCCTTGCGGCGCGCGACGGATCCCGTCTTGCCAACTGGCCTGAATAGGACCAGTATGGCTCCACTCTGATGCGGAGGTTGGACGCATGTCCCACGCCGAAGGAGGCCGCGCGCGCGGTCCGCAGCCGGTATGGTTGTGGCTCGACCCGACGACGCGGTGCAATCTCGAATGCCGCCTCTGCTACACCAAGCAGAGCCACGGCAAGCTCGATCTCGAGCCCGACGACCTCGCCGCCGCGCTCGCCAAGCTCACCGCCTCTCCCGCGATCGCGGTGAAGGGCATCCACCTCAACTGGCGCGGCGAGCCGCTGATGAACCCCCGCTTCGAGGACCTCCTGCGCGTGACGCGCGCGGCCCTGCCGGACGTGAAGCTGCAATGGCACACGAACGGCACGATGCTGACGAAGAAGCGCGCCCGCAGCGTCCTGTCGGTGCCGTGCGCGCACAAGATCTTCGTCTCGATCGACGGCGGCAACGCGCTCTCGCACGATCTCAACCGCGGCGCCGGCACGTTCGAGAAGACCCTGCGCGGGCTCGAGACGCTGCTCGACGAGGCCGCGGGCGCCGATCACGTCGAGATCGGGATCTATCAGATCGACCTCGGCGAGCCCCGCGACAGCTGGGATCCGCGCTTCCTCTCGCTCGTCGATCGGGTCGACGACCACGTCGTGGTGACGCCGCTCCTGCCGGGCGGCGCGCATCATCCGGTGATGGCGCTCGCCGATCTCGAGACCGACGAGGGCCTGCATCGGCGCATGATGCAGGACGTCAATCCGCGCCTGCCGGTGCCGCGCGGCGCCTGCTTCTGGGCCGGGCACACGATGTGCCTCGCGCCCGACGGGAAGGTGTCGGTCTGCGTGATCAGCCATGGCCGGGAGGGGGTGGTGGGGAACCTCTTCGAGGAGAGCGCCGAGGCGGTGCTCGATCGTGCGCTCGCCTTCCGGGCGAGGCTCGAGAGCGCGGGGCGCTGCGCGGTCGGCCATTGCAGCACCTGCCGCAAGCCGGAGGGGGCGATCCACGCCAAGCACAGCCTCGCGGCGGCATGACGATCTCGGCGCCCGGCCGCCGCCGCCGCGGCCGGGCGCCCATCGCAAGACACGAGCGGCGGGGTGGGAGACGCGCATGCAGCCGGTTTGGGCCATCGGCCTGATGACGGGAACGGTGTTGGACGGGATGATCGACATCGCCTCGATCCGCACCGACGGGGAGCGCCGGGTGGAGTTCGGCGCCTGGCGGCTCGCGCCCTACAAGACCGACATCCGCGCGCTCCTCGCGGAGGCGACCCGCGCCGCTCTCGCCTGGCGCTTCGAGGGGCCGCAGCCCGCGATCTTCGCGGAGGCGGAGCGCGCGCTCACGCTGGCCCAATCCGAGGCCGTGGCCGATTTCGTCGCCGAGACCGGGCTCGACCCGGCCGAGATCGCGGCGATCGGCTTCCACGGGCAGACCGTCCTCCACCGCGCCCCCGAGCCCGGGCGGCCCGGCGACACCCGCCAGCTCGGCGACGGGGCTCTCATGGCCGAGCGGCTCGGCATCGACGTCGTCTACGATTTCCGCACCGCCGACATGCGTGCCGGCGGGCACGGCGCGCCGCTCTCGGCGAGCTATCACGCCGCGCTCCTGCGCAAGGTCGATGCCGGCCCCGCCACCGCCGCGCTCAATCTCGGCGGTGTCGCCAACATCACCTGGTGGGACGGCGCGGACGATTTCCACGCCTTCGACACGGGCCCGGCGAACGGGCCGATCAACGATTGGATCATGCGTCACGGACGGGGCGAAATGGACGTCGACGGCGCGATCGCCGCGGCGGGGCGCGTCGACGAGGAGCGGCTCGCGCGCGCGCTCGATCACCCCTTCCTCGCGGCGCCCTATCCGAAATCGCTCGACCGCTACGACTTCACCGCCGACATGGCCGAGGGGCTCTCGCTCGAGGACGGGGCGGCGACGCTGACCGCCTTCACTGCGGGGACCGTCGCGCGCGGGCTCGACATCCTGCCGACGCGCCCGCAGCGCCTCGTCGTCTGCGGCGGCGGTCGCAAGAACCCCAGCCTGATGCGCGAGCTCGAGCGGCGCACGCGCGCCGAGATCGTGCCGGCGGAGGCGGTCGGGCTGCGCGGCGACGCGGTCGAGGCGGAGTGCTTCGCCTATCTCGCGGTGCGCGCCAAACGCGGCCTGCCGATCTCGTTTCCGGCGACGACGGGCGTCGCGCAGCCGCTCGCGGGTGGGCGGATCGCGCCCGCGCCGCGTCGCTGACGGAGGCGAGCGGCGATGGGCATCGCGGGCGGTATCGGAGCGACGAGCCCGGACGTGGCCGAGAGCCCGGCGCCGCCCGCTGCCATCGTCGCGGCCGAGCGCGCGATCGAGGCGGAGTTCGACGCCCTGCCCGATTTCGCCGCGCGCGCCGCCCACCTCGTCGCGCTCGGCCGCGGGCTCGCGCGGCTGCCGCCCGAGGCGTGCCGCGAGGAGAGCCGCGTCGCCGGTTGCCAGTCGCTCGTCTGGGTCGTCGCGCGGCGCGATCCGGACACGCGCCGCCTGCGCGTCCAGGCCGATTCCGACGCGGTGCTGATGCGCGGGCTCCTCGCGCTCGTGCTGCGCCTCTACGACGACCGGACGCCCGCCGAGATCCTCGCGCACGAGCCGGCTCTGATCGACCGCCTGCTGACCGGGCGCAGCCTCGCGCCGAGCCGCAGCAACGGGCTCCATCTCGTCGTGCGCCGCATCCGCGCCGCCGCCGAGCGGGCCGTCGCCGAGGGAGGCGACCCGTGACCCGCCGCCTCCCGCTCTCCGAGGAGGAGCGCCTCTGGTATCGGCGCCAGACCGTGCTGCCGGAGATCGGCGAGGCCGGGCAGGAGCGGCTCAAGGGCGCGCGGGTGCTGGTCATCGGCGCCGGCGGGCTCGGCTCGCCGCTCCTCCTCTACCTCGCGGGCGCGGGGATCGGCACGTTGGGCATCGTGGATTTCGACCTCGTCGAGGTCTCGAACCTGCACCGCCAGATCCTCCACGGCGTCTCCCGAATAGACCGGCCGAAGACGCACAGCGCCGAGGTGACGCTGCGGGCGCTCAACCCGCATGTCCACATCGTTTGCCACGATTGCGCCATCGGCCCCGACAACGCGGCCGATCTCGTCTCCGGCTACGATCTGGTGGCGGACGGCAGCGACAATTTCGCGACGCGCGACGCCGTCCACGCCGCCTGCCTCGCCGCGCGAAAGCCCCTCGTGAGCGCGGCCGCGCAGCTCACCGACGGGCTCCTCACCACGTTCAAGGCCCATCTCGGCCCGCCGCACCCCTGCTATCGCTGCCTGTTCCCCGAGCCGCCGCCGCGCGCGCTGACGCCGTCCTGCGCCGAGATCGGCGTGCTCGGCCCCGCGCTCGGCATGATCGGCTCGATGCAGGGCGTCGCCGTGATCCGCGAGATCCTGGGCGAGGAGCCGAGCCTGTCCGGCACGCTCCTGATGATCGACGCCTGGCGCCACGAGGTCGCCCATACGAGCCTGCCGCGGCGGGAGGGCTGCCCCGTCTGCGACGCGGCTCAACCCCCGGTGACGGGCGGGAACAGGCTCACCTCGTCGCCGTCGGAGAGCTCATGAGACGCCTCGACGTAGCGCCGATTGACCGTGTAGCGCATGCCGCCCGGCGCCGCGGCGATCTCGCCGAGCGCGGGATGGCGATCGGCGAGACGGGCCACGAGATCGCCGACCGTTCGACAATCCGAAGACCGCGCCACCTCTTCGCTGGCGCAACCGGTCTTCGTGCGTAACCAGGAGAAATAAGACACCCGCATGGCCACCTCCCAGATCGGGAGGATGCAGCAGAAACACAGAACATGTCAAGACGATCGCCCGCGAATACGTGGGCGATGTCCGGCCTCTATTTGGAGAATCGCGATGGGCACGGCGCTCGAGGGTATCAGGGTCCTGGATCTCTCCCGCTACATCGCGGGTCCGTTCTGCGCGCAGGCGCTCGGCGATCTCGGCGCGGACGTCGTCAAGGTCGAGCGGATCGACGGCGGCGAGGAGGGTCGGCGGGTCGGCGAGACGGTGGAGGGCGACACGCTGTTCTTCCTGTCGACGAACCGCAACAAGCGCGGCGTCGCGGTCGATTTCCGCGACCCCGAGAGGCTCGCCCTCGTGCGCCGCCTCGCCTTGCGCGCGGACGTCGTCGTCGAGAACTTCCGCCCGGGCACCATGGAGGCGATGGGGCTCGGCTACGAGGCGCTCTCGGCGGAGAATCCGGGCCTCGTGATGGTGCGCATCTCCGGCTTCGGCCAGGAGGGCCCGCTCGCGCGCCACCCCTGCTTCGACGGCGCCGCCCAGGCGCATTCCGGGATCATGGCGATGACGGGCGCGGCCGGCGGCCCGCCGACCATGGCGGGCGTGTTCGTCTGCGACTACGCGACGGCGCTCTACGGCGCGATCGGCGCGCTCGCCGCGCTGCAGGCGCGCGCCCGCACGGGTCGCGGCCAGGTGGTCGAGGCGACGCTGATGGATTCGGGCCTGTCGATGCTCACGACGGCGATCCCCGAGCGCGTGCTCTTCGGACGGGAGCCGGACCGGCGCGGCAACCGCGACCGCTACCTCTCGCCCTCCCATTGCTTCGCGTCCCGCGACGGGGCCTGGATCTACGTCGTCGCCGGCAGCGACGCGCATTTCCCCCGCCTGTGCGCCGCGATGGGGCGGCCGGAGCTCGCGGACGATCCGCGATTTTCCAATTTCGTCGCCCGCAACGAGAACGTCGCCGCCCTCGAGGGCATTCTCGACGCATGGGCGGCGAGCCTCGACGGGCAGAATTTGCTCGAGCGTCTGCATGCCCACGAGGTGACGGCCGAGCGCGTCGCGACGATCGCCGACGTCGTGGCGAGCCCGCAGGTCGCCGCCCGCGGCCAGATCGTCGACGTGCCCCACCCTAGGCTCGGCAGCGTGCCCTTTCCCGGCCCGGCGATGAAGCTCCACGGCACGCCGACGCAGATCCGGCGCGGCGCTCCCGGGCTCGGCGAGCACGCCTCGGAGGTGCTCGCCGAATGGCTCGGGATGGACGAGGGCGAGATCGCCGGGCTCGTCGAGGCGGGAACGATCTGAGGCCGCCGCCGCTTCTCGGGCGAGGAGGCCGAAGGCGATCCGGCACGGATTGGTATTGTCCAGCGCCGCGACAGGCCTTAGATTGGTTCTCAATTCGAGGAGCCGATCATGTCCACCGAGCGAATCAGCCCCCGCTTCGTCGATCTCGACGCTTGGGAGACGAGCGAGGCGCTCGAGGCGATGCTGGAGGGGCAGCTCTCGGCGGTGGCGTCGGTGCGGGTGGCGCTGCCGGCGATCGGGCGCGCCGTCGAGGAGGCCGCCGCGCGGCTCGGCGCCCACGGCCGGCTCGTCTATATCGGCGCGGGCACGTCCGGCCGCATCGCGGTGCAGGACGGCGCCGAGCTCACCCCCACCTTCGATTGGCCGCGCGAGCGCCTCGTCTTCGCGATCGCCGGCGGCGAGGCCGCGCTGATCGCGAGCGTGGAGGGGGCGGAGGACGACGAGGTGGCCGCCCGCGCCGCGATCGACGCCGCCGCGCTCGGACCGGCGGACATCGCCATCGGCGTCGCGGCGAGCGGGGCGACGCCCTTCACCGTCGAGGGCCTGCGCCGGGCCGGCGAGGCCGGCGCGCTCACGATCGGGATCGCGAGCAACGCGGACGCCCCGCTCCTCGCCGCCGCCGCCTGCCCGATCCTGATCGAGACCGGCGGCGAACTCGTCGCCGGCTCCACCCGTATGAAGGCGGGCACCGCCCAGAAGGTCACGCTCAACCTCATCTCGACGGGCATCATGCTGCGCATGGGCCGCGTCTATCGCGGCATGATGGTGAGCATGCAGGCGGCGAACGCGAAGCTGCGGCGGCGCGCGGAGGTGATCGTCGCCCGCGTCGCCGGCTGCGACGAGGACACCGCCCGCGCCGCGCTCGCGGCGGCGGACGGCGACATCAAGGTCGCCGCCCTCGTCGTGCTCGGCGACGAGCCGGGCCCCGCCCGCGCGCGGCTCGGGCGGGTCGGCGGCAATCTGCGCCTCGCGCTCGCGGATCTGCAATGAGCGCGGCGCCGATCGACCCCACGCCCGTGCCTCCTTCCGCGCCTCACGCGCGGGCGCGAGCGCACGAGCCGGTCCTCGCCGTGGAGGGGCTGTCGCTCACGCTGCGCGGGACGCCGCTCGTCGAGGACGTCTCGTTCTCCATCGCTCCGGGCGAGATGCTCGGCCTCGTCGGCGAGAGCGGCTGCGGCAAGAGCGTGACGGCGCTCTCGATCGCGGGGCTCCTCTCCGCGCCGATCGCGGTCGCGGGCGGGCGCATCCTGTTCGAGGGGCGCGACCTCGTGGGGCTGCGCGAGGCCGAGCTGCGGCGGCTGCGCGGGCGGCGCATCGGCATGATCTTCCAGGAGCCGATGACCTCGCTCAACCCGGTCTTCACGATCGGCAGCCAGATCGCCGAGCCGCTGCGCATCCACGAGGGCCTCTCGGAGCGGGCCGCGCTCGCGCGGGCGGCGGAGCTCGTCGAGCTCGTCGGCCTGCCGGCGCCGAAGGCCCAGCTCGCGCGCTATCCCCATCAGCTCTCGGGCGGCCAGCGCCAGCGCGTGATGATCGCGATCGCGCTCGCCTGCTCGCCTCGCCTCCTGATCGCCGACGAGCCGACGACGGCGCTCGACGTGACGGTTCAGGCCCAGATCCTCGCCCTCGTCGACGGGCTGCGCCGCGAGATGGGGCTCGCCTGCCTCCTGATCACCCACGATCTCGGCGTCGTCGCCGAGATCTGCGAGCGCGTCTGCGTGATGTATGCCGGGCGCATCGTCGAGACCGGGCCGATCGAGGAGACGCTCGGCGACCCGCGCCATCGCTACACGCGCGCCCTCGTCGAGACGATCCCCTCCTCGAACCCGCCGGGCCGGCCGCTGCCCTCGATCCCCGGCAACGTGCCGCCGCCGGGCGCACGCGGACCGGGCTGCGCCTTCGCCGAGCGCTGCACGGGCGCGATCGATCGCTGCCGGACCCACACGCCCCCGCTCGCCCCCGAGGGCGCGCGCGCCTTCGCCTGCTGGAACCCCGCATGAGCGCAGCCGACGCCCCGCTCCTCGAGGTGCGCAACCTCGTCAAGCATTACAAGGACGGCTCGGGCGCGGTCCTGCGCGCGCTCGACGACGTCAGCCTCGCCGTGCGCCGCGGCGAGGTGCTCGGCATCGTCGGCGAATCGGGCTGCGGGAAGACGACGCTCGGGCGCGCGATCATGCGCCTGATCGAGCCGACCTCCGGCGAGATCCGCATCGACGGCGTCGATTTCGCGAGCCTCTCGGGCGCCGCGCTGAAGGCGGCACGCCGCCGGGTGCAGATGGTCTTCCAGGACCCGTTCGGCTCGCTCAATCCCCGCCACCGGGTCGGCACCATCGTCGGCGAGCCGCTCGTGGTGCACGCCGTCGCGGGCGCGCGCGAGCGGGTCGCCGAGCTCCTCGCCCTCGTCGGCCTGCCGGCGGACGCCGCCGCGCGCTATCCGCACGAATTCTCCGGCGGCCAGCGCCAGCGCATCGCGATCGCCCGCGCGCTCGCCCTCGAGCCGGCCCTGATCATCGCCGACGAGCCGGTCTCGGCGCTCGACGTCTCGATCCAGTCGCAGATCATCAACCTGATCGTCTCGCTGCGGGCGCGGCTGGGGCTGTCGATGATCTTCATCAGCCACGATCTGTCGGTCGTCCGTCACGTCAGCGACCGGGTGGGCGTGATGTATTTCGGCAAGCTCGTCGAGCTCGCGCCGGCGCGGGCTCTGTTCGAGGAGCCCCGCCACCCCTATACGCGCGCGCTGCTCGCCTCCGTGCCGCGGCCGGTCCAGGAGGTCGTGCGGGCGCGGCGCGCGAGCGCGGGGGCGGAGGCGCGCCTCGCGGCACCCGCCGCGGGCGAGGTGCCCGATCCGAGCGACCCGCCGCCCGGCTGCGCCTTCCACCTGCGCTGCCCGCTCGCCGTCGCGACCTGCCGCGAGAGCGCGCCGCCGCTCGCGGAGGCCGCGGACGGACACGCGGTCGCCTGCTGGCGCGCCTGAGGAGGCCCCGCGACCGCTGGCCCCCTCGCCAAGCGCCCCGACACCCGCTAAAACCCGTTCCGTCGCACGAAAGAGACCGCCCCGGGGGAGGCGCGCCCATGACCGCTCATCCGACGTCGCCGCAATTCAAGGACAATGCGAGGAAGGCGCTCGCGGACACGCAATTGCAGCGTGCGCTCGGAAACGTGCGGGCCGGGTTCATCGAGAAGCGGGCGAAGGCGGCCGAGCGGCTGCCGGAATTCGAGGCGCTGCGCGATTCCGCGCGCGACATCAAGAACCACACGCTCGCCCATCTCGACCTCTATCTCGAGCGCTACGTCGAGGCCGTCGAGCGCTCCGGCGGGCACGTGCACTTCGCCCGCACCGCAGAGGAGGCGCGGACCATCGTCGCGCGCATCTGCGAGGACGTCGGCGCCAAGACCGTCACCAAGGGCAAGTCGATGATCGCCGAGGAGATCGCGCTCAACGCGCATCTCGAGGCGCGCGGCATCGTGCCCATCGAGACCGATCTCGGCGAGTACATCATCCAATTGCGCCACGAGATGCCCTCCCACATCATCGCGCCGGCCGTGCATCTCAATGCGAGCCAGGTCGAGGAGGATTTCCGCCGCGCCCACACCCATCTCGACCCCGCGCGCGACCTCTCCGAGCCCGTCTCCCTCCTCACGGAAGCGCGCGCCGTCCTGCGCGAGCGCTTCCTCGCGGCGGATGTCGGCATCACGGGCGCGAACTTCCTCGTCGCCGAGACCGGCACCTCGATCATCGTGACGAACGAGGGCAACGGCGACCTCACCCAGCTCCTGCCGAAGACCCACGTCGTCATCGCCTCGATCGAGAAGGTCGTGCCCACCCTCGAGGACGCGAGCCAGATCCTGCGCGTGCTCGCCCGCTCCGCCACGGGCCAGGACCTCTCCGTCTACACCACCTTCTCCACCGGCCCGCGCCGCGACGAGGACCCCGACGGGCCCGAGAACTACCACGTCGTCATCCTCGACAACGGCCGCTCCTCCATGCTGGGGACGAGCTTCGAGGACATGCTCCGTTGTATCCGCTGCGGCGCGTGCATGAATCACTGCCCGGTCTACCATGCGGTGGGCGGTCATGCTTACGGCTGGGTCTATCCCGGGCCGATGGGCGCCGTGCTGACGCCGTCGCTCATCGGCGTCGACAAGGGCGGACACCTGCCGAATGCGTCGACCTTCTGCGGCCGCTGCGAGAGCGTCTGCCC
>JARWLF010000274.1:0-20260 GCA_029853055.1 Scenedesmus sp. KT-U
GAGTCGTCCGCGTGAAGCACCGCGGCACTCGCTGACTGACGGCCCGAGGACGGTGAAGTCATCCCGTCCGCAAGCGCACCGGCATCGCACCGGCGCAGGCCCGAAAAGCTGTTTCCATAAGCAAGGTCGAAGACCGCTACCGGGCTTGTTCAACAACCGGATCAGATCGCGGCTGCGCGCGATCTATCCATGTACGTTAGGGCTTACCCAGCAGCGCGTTGCAGTCTGTGCAGTAGTAAAAAGACTCCACTTTGGTTTTCTCATAGCTCCCACAGATGTGGCATGGCTTTCTAAGAAAATCTGTTTTGTCCTCGCCTGAAGATGCGGCCCTATGCGCAGCTTGGGCTGATTTTTCTTGATTGGTAGATTTGATTGCATCATCTACTGATCTTTTAATTTCAGATGTGCTTGCGGATACTGTTGCTTCAATGGTCGATATGAGCTCGGCAGATCTGTGAAAGTCCTGAGCAAGTGGTGAAGTCGCACCGCTCCACCACATGGTGCCTTTCTTAAATAGGCGGCCACCAAGTAAGTAGCAAGCTGCTGCAACAATGGATTTTATTGCAACCGCCACCCAAGCATCAGCCGGCACGGCGTTGACGTTTGAGAAGTAGGTGAGCGCAGGAAATAAGCCGATTATCTGCCAAATAAGTATCCCGAAAAGACATAGTGCAAGCAGAATTGCTGCGATAGATAGCGAAAGCAGCGCTATTCTTTTGATCCCTGTAACGGCAATAACGCCAGTTTCCCGTAGCATCTGTTACCCCAGTTTTACTATGCTTTTACTAGTGAAATTACCGAAACAATGAGGGCGAGCACCGCAACCACATTGGCCAAGATCGCAAGTCGCCTTGTGTCCAGTGCGGATGATACGTTGGCACGCTCACATTCCCTCAGGAACTCTTCCTGCCTCTTGGCCTTTTTAAGCCAAAAGCTAACCTTACGGATCTCATCTTTGTCGGCCCAGTCGCCGCGATCAAAGCGGTGCTGAACCTCCGGCAGACCGAGTTCATCAAGCTCTTCATCTGTGATCATGCGTATTCCTCGGAAGCAAGCCCTAACGCCCGCCTTCAGCCGCGGCCCTGACGGCGCGAAGCGGCGGCAGGGACGTCGGCTGGAAGGCGTTGTTCGCCGTCACTGCGCTCCACCAATTTCAGGTAACCGCCATCTGGATAGCCCCACCTTTGAATTTCTCGGTATTCGTCTATCAGTGGCAGGCGGTCTCCACAGGGGCCGACGCCCATTGAATCATGAAGGATAAATTGTGGCAGCCCTCCGCTGTTGGCCCGCAGTGATCTTTCCAGACGTCGTGGGTAGTCCGAAAAGTTTCCTCCAAACCCAATTCCAGAACGGATATGCACGAGGCATTTTGGACAAATGCTGCGTCTAGCGAATGCGGATTCAAGCGCTGCAATAGCCTCGACGCGAGCAAACATGAACTCAAATCTTTTTGGTCCGTGGCTGTCCGTTAACCCTGACTCGCGCTGAAATCTGCAAAAAGCAACAAATGGATCAGATGAATCAAAGTGCAGCCTTGAGTACGTTTCCATATGCTCTTGTCTTAACCGATCCCATGGAGCGCCAAAAATATCCGCTGGGTCTAGTTCATGCTGTTCGCTTAAGCGATAGCCATGGAATCCTCTTGACTCAAGCTCCTTCTGAAACTCCTCTCGCGCAACTGAGTAATCGCAGTAGAAGAAGCGCGGAAATCTGCTCGAAAGAAACTTCACCGGGGTGCCGTGCAGGTGTGAGCATGGGTAATAGACACTCTCCCGCAGAAAGTGGTCCCATTGATTCATTTGCATTCCCCTATGACGGCGAACAACAATTAGACGGAACCCGTCCGTGACAATACCGCCGCATAATCTGGACCCCTGCGCGCGGGCCTGATACATCTTTCACTGAAATCAAACGCTTGCATCCACTCGTCCGCATAACACGTCCATCTAATCTGTCCGCCTTTCGCGACCCCGTGGCGATGCCCTCGGGATCGTCTCACCGGGTCCACCCGGTGGCAAGGGCGCCGGGCGTGCTGGGGTGCGCTGCGGATGCGCAGCGCCTGGAGAACGGCCTGCGGGGCGTCCTGGTCGCTTTGCACAGCGCCACCCTGCCCTGACGCATTGCACCCACATTGCCAGCGCCATCGGCCAACCACTCACGACCGACTCCCCACCCCCAACTCCCCACCCTCCAGCCACACCTCCGCCCGACACCCGCGCGCATCCTCGCGGTTGCGCAGGGCCAGGCGGCCGCCGTGGCCTTCGACGATCTGGCGGGCCAGCACCAGGCCGATGCCGCTGCCGCCGGGTTTGGTGGTGAAGAAGGGCACGAACAGGTTGTCGCTGCCGGCCAGGCCCAGGCCTTCGTCCAGGATTTCGATCAGCACGCGGCGGCCTTCGCTGCGGGCGCGCAGTTCCACGCTGCCGCCCTGGCCCAGGCTGGCTTCGGCGGCGTTCTTGACCAGATTGATCAGGGCCTGCTCAAGCTGGTCGGGGTCGGCCTGGAGCTGGATCTCCGGCAGGGGGCCGAGGCGCACGGGTACGCGCAGCTCCAGCGCGGCCACCTGGCGCAGCAGCGGGGCCAGCTCCACCCGCCTGCGGTCTGGCGGCGGCAGCCGCGCCAGCGAGGCGTAGCCGATCATGAAGCGATTGAGCGCCTCGGCGCGGTCGCCGATGACCTTGAGCCCGGCCTCGACATCCTCGCGCCAGTCCGCGGGCAGCGGCTCGCGGGCGAGCACGCTGCCCAGGGTGCCGGCCATGGACTTGATCGGCGCCAGCGAGTTGTTCAGCTCATGCCCCAGCACGCGGATCAGGCGCTGCCAGGCCTGGCGCTCCTGCTCACGCAGGGCGCGCGAGAGGTCGGTGATGACCAGCAGGTCCTGCGGGCGGCCGCCCTGGCGGATGCGGAAGCGGCGCACGTCGAAGCTGCCGCCGGCGCCGGCGAAGCTGCGTTTGAGCACGGCGGCACTCTCCACCTGCAGGCAGTCCTGCAGGCCGAGGTCGGCGGCGCTACGGCCGATCACCTCGCCGCGGCGCGCGGCCAGCAGGCCCAGGCCGGCCTGGTTGACGAGCTGCAGGCCGTGCTCCGGGTCGAAGCTGAAGAGCGCGATGTCGATGGCCTCGATCACCTTCTGCAGCAGGGCGCTGGCCTCCTCCACCCGCAGGCGCTGGTCGCGCAGGGTGGCGGACAGGGCGTTGACCTCCCAGATCACGTCGCCGATGGCGTCGCCGCGGCGGGCACGCGAGCCGCGCAGGCTGAAGTCGCCCTCGCGCAGGGCCTCCAGCAGGTTGGACAGGGTGTAGAGCGGGAACACCACGCGGTGTTTGAGCCGCAGCGCCAGGCCCAGCGTGAGCACGGCAGCCACGCTCAGCAGCGGCAGGCGCAGGCCCTGCAGGCTGTCGGCCGGCAGCCACAGCAGCAGGCCCAGCAGCAGCGCAGAGGGCAGCAGCAGCAGGGCGATGTCGAGCAGCAGGCGGCGCTCGAAGTCCAGCCTCATGCCGGCCGCCCCGGGCTCATTCGGTGCCCAGCCCGTACTTCTCCAGGCGCCGGTAGAGCGCGCCGCGGCTCAAGCCCAGCAGTTCGGCGGCGCGCTGGATGTTGCCGCCGCACTGGTCCAGGGCGTTGCGGATCATGGCCTGCTCGGCCTGCTCCAGGGTCATGCGGCCGGGCTCGGGCAGGTGGGCCGCGGCCTCGGGCGATGGGGCCTGCACGCCGCTGCCGAGGTCGAGCTCGCTGATCTCGCTGCTGCTGGCCATCAGCGCGGCGCGCTCCAGCACGTGGGCCAGCTCGCGCACGTTGCCGGGCCAGCCGTGCTGCTCCAGCGCGCGCAGGGCAGACGGCGCCAGCCGCAGGCCGTCGCGGCCGTAGCGACGCGCGGAGCGGGCCAGGAAGTCGCGCGCCAGCGGGGCGATGTCCTCGCGACGCTCGCGCAGCGGCGGCAGGCGCAACTCCACGGTGTTCAAGCGGTACAGCAGGTCCTTGCGGAAGCGGCCGGCGGCGACCTCGGCGGGCAGGTCGGCATTGGTGGCCGAGACCAGTCGCACGTCCACCTTGAGCGTGCGCGAGGAGCCGACGCGCTCCAGCTCGCCGTCTTCCAGCACGCGCAGCAGCTTGGGCTGCTGGCTGGGCGGGATGTTGGCGATCTCGTCCAGGAACAGGGTGCCGCCGTCGGCCAGCTCGAAGCGTCCGATGCGGTCGGCCTTGGCGTCGGTGAAGGCGCCGCGCACGTGGCCGAACATTTCTGACTCGAACACCGTCTCGGCGATGCCGCCCATGTTGACCTTGACCAGCGAGGCCTCGGCGCGGCGCGAGCGGCGGTGCAGCTCGCGCGCCAGCAGGCCCTTGCCGGTGCCGTTCTCGCCCAGGATCAGCACATTGGCATCAGCCGGCGCGACCCGCTCCAGCAGCTCCAGCACCGGCCGCATGGCGGGCGCGTTGGCGATGAAGGGCTCGGGGCCGTCGCCCTCGCGCAGCAGGCGGTTCTCGCCCTCCAGCCGGGCCGCGCGCTGGCGGCTGCGGGCCAGCGCCACCTGGGCGGTGATCACGCTGAGCAGGCGGCGGTTGTCCCAGGGCTTCTCGATGAAGTCGGCCGCGCCCTCGCGCATGGCGCGCACGGCCAGATCGATGCTGCCCCAGGCGGTCATCACGACCACCGGCAGCTCAGGCGCGGCGCGGCGCAGCTCGCCGATCAGTGCCAGGCCCTCTTCGCCGGAGGTGGTGTCGCGGGTGTAGTTGAGATCGACCAGGGCCGCCTCGAAAGGCGCCTTGCGGGCCTGCTCCACGGCCTGCTCCGGGCGCTCCACGCAGGTGCAGGCATGGCCTTCGGATTTCAGCAGCAGGCGCAGGGCCTGCAGCACGTCGGTCTGATCATCGGCGATCAGGATGCGGGCGGGGGATTCGGACATTGCGGGAGTCTAGTGCAGTGGTTCATGGCTGGCAGGCAATTGCACCGCGATCAGGCGCGAGTGCAGCGATAACGATGCGCGACGCGGTGAGCTTCCAATCCCCAATCCCCAATCCCGGCCTCCGGGGGCGCGGGCTCGCGAGTCCGGCTGGCCGAAAGATCCCACCCGATCCGCATCGCCTCAGGCAGCCAGCTTCAGCCAGCCGTCGAACAACTCGGCCTGGCGCGAGCCGCGCGCGGCGTATTCGGGGTTGTGGGTGACCTGCACGATGGTGGTGCCCTCGCGGTTCAGCTCGGCCAGCAGGTCCATGATCATGCCGCCCTGGGTGGAGTGCAGGGCGCCGGTGGGCTCGTCGCAGAGCAGCAGGCGCGGGCGGGTGATCACCGCGCGCGCCACCGCCACCATCTGCTGCTGGCCGCCCGAGAGCTGGCGCGGGTAGAGGTCCTTCTTGGCGACCATGCCGAAGCGGTCCAGCAGGTCGGCCACGCGCGCGCGGCGCTCGGGCGCCTTGACGTCGCGATAGCCCAGCGGCAGGTCGAGGTTCTCGGCCACGGTGAGGTCGTCCAGCAGGTGGTAGTGCTGGAACACGAAGCCCACGTGGTCGCGGGCAAAGGCCTTGCGATCGCGCTCCTTGAGCGAGTGCAGCGGCCGGCCCTCGAACAGGTACTCGCCCTCCCAGTCGGCATCCAGCAGGCCCAGCACCGACAGCAGGCTGCTCTTGCCCGAGCCGGACGGGCCCATGATCGACAGGAACTCGCCCTCGCCGATGCGCAGCTCGATGTTGCGCAGCACCCACTGGCGGCCGCCCTGCACGGGGAAGGATTTCTGGATCTGCTTGAGTTCGATCATCGTGGTTCACTCATGGCGAAGGGCCTGCAGGGGGTCGACGCGCAGGGCGCGGCGCAGTGGACTTGCGAAGGACACGGCGGCAGCACCCAGCACCACCAGCAGGGCGAGCGCCAGCACCACCGGCTCGCCGGCCTGGGTCTGGAAGTTCTCGCTGACCAACAGCTGGCTCCAGGGCACGGCCAGCGCGAGGCCGATGCCCAGGCCCAGCGACAGCTGTGCGCCAACGCCGCCTCCGACCAGCTTGAGCACGCTGCCGGCATCGGCGCCCAGTGCCCGACGGATGCCGATCTCGCGCGTGCGTGCCAGCACGGCGTGGGCGAGCACGCCATACAGCCCGCTGGCGGCCAGCACCAGACCCAGCGCGCCGATCACACCAAACATCTGGCTCAGGATGACCGGGCCGATGCGACCCATCTCGATGGCGCGCTGCTGCGTCCGAAGCCAATACACCGGCAGGTCCGGGTCGAGCCGCCGCACGCGCTCCGCCAGCAGTGGCCCATAGCCGGCGGCCTCTCCGCGGGTGCGGATGGCCACGGTGACGAACTCACGTGGGTGCTGGGCCAAGGGCGCGAACACGGTTGGCAGGACAGGGTCGTCGGCGTCCGCCAGATGGACACTTGCGACTACGCCCACCACCGTGTACCCATCGGGCCTGCTGCGCTGTGGATTCACCCACAGTGTCTGCCCCAAGGCCTGGCCCGTCGGCCACAGTGCCTGCGCGAGCCGCGCATCGATCACCACGACCCGCTCGCTGCCGAGGGAGTCGCGAGCGTCGATCAGGCGGCCCTCCAGCAGACGCAGCCCGTAGACCTCGGCAAAGCCGGGGTCCACGTGGGCCGCCAGCGCACGCGGCCAGCCGCCAACCGGCTCGTCCTGTCCAGCTGCGCCAACGCTTTCGACGGCGCCCGCCTGGGTGCCAGGCAGGGCCGAAGAAGCCGATGCCGCGAGCACGCCGGGCTGGGCCTCGAGGTCCTCGATCAGTGCGCGATAGAACTGCTGCTTGGCCTCCGCCTCCGCGTAGCGCGAATCGCGCAGGCCGATGCGCCCCGTCAGCACTTCGGTGGGTGGGGTGGAGGTTCCGAAATCGAAGGCGAGCACACGCTCGAGGCCACGCAGGAAGGTGCCTGCGCCCACCAGCAGCAGCACGGTCAGTGCGACCTCGGCCACCACCAGGGCCTTCACCGCACGCCCCGCACCGGCGTCATGGCTGCTGCGCAGTCCGCCGCGCAGTCCCTGCTGCACGTCCAGCCGTGAGGCGCGCACGGCCGGCCACAGGCCAGAAGCCAGCGCGGTCGCCAGCGCGGCCAGCAACCCGAAGCCGAGCATGCGCGCATCGACGCCGAAGCGGATGAAGTAGGCGGGTGCATCTTCGTTGGCGACGAACGCAGCCAGCAGCCAGCGGCCAGCGACATCCGCGATCGCGAGGCCGATTGCGGTCGCTGCCGCGGCCAGCAGCAGGCTTTCGGCCATCAGTTCGCGAAGCAGGCGGCCCCGGCTGGCGCCAAGCGCCCCGCGCAAGGCCAACTCATGACGCCGACCGAGCGCGTGGCCCAGCCGCAGGTTGCCGGCGTTGATGCAGGCCAACACCAACACAAGCAGGCCCGGCATGAAGATGATGCCGAGCAGTCCGCGGGTGTGTTCGTTCACGAACCGCAGCACAAGCGGTTTGACGCCTAGAGGACGCTGGTCACGCGTGGCCAGCAGGGCCTCGCCCAGTCGCTCGGTCACGGCCTCGAACTCGTCGAGTGCCTGCGCCAGGCTCACGCCCTCGCCCAGCTTGGCGATCACCTGCGCCCCGAAGGGATCATCACCGCGCGGTCGTCGTGCCACCCAGACCTCGGCGACAAACGGAAACCTGAAGCCTTCGGGGAGCACGCCGACCACGGTGGCATCTTCGCCGTTCAAGCGGAGCACGCGGCCCACCGTCGCCGGATCGGCGCCAAAGTCCTCGCGCCAGACCCGCTCGCCCAGCATCAGCACCGCCGGTGCGCCCGGCATGTCATCGGCGTCGACGAAACCACGTCCGAGGATCGGCTGCACGCCAACCAGCTGCTGGGCCTCGAAGCTCAACAAGGCGCCGTCATAACGCCTGGGCAGTGCGATGCCGCCCGGGCTGACATTGGCGGTGAGTTCCTCGTACAACCCCATCCGCTCGAAACTCTGCAGCGCGTCGCGAAGGAGTTCGAAGTCCCGGTCGTGGATGCCCCCGATGCCGCTCTGGCGACGCTCGCCGATCGCCACCAGGCGGTCGGCATCGGGAAAGGGCAGCGGCTGCAGCAGCAACCCATTCACGACCGACAGCAGGAACAAGAAGGCGCCCAGCCCGAGCCCGAGCACGCCCACCACAAGGGCGCTCTGGGTTGGCTTCCGGAGCAGCCGCCGGGCCGCACCCTTGAATTCTTCCATGATCGGCATGCGGCCTCCTTCAGTCGCCGCGCAGGGCAGACATCGGCTGCACGCGCAGGGCCCGCCGCATGCTGGAGAGGCAGGCAAGGCCGACCACCGCCAGCAGCAGCAGGGCCGCCAGCGGTGGCGCCAGCCACAGCGCGGCATCGATCCCGACCAGGGTGCCGCGCAGCAGCTGCGCGGCGACGCCGCCCAGCACGATGCCGAGCAGCGCCGCCGGCAGCCCCAGGCGCAGGCCGCTGACCAGCACCTGTGCGGCCAGGGAGCGCGGCCGCGCGCCCACCGCCAGCCGCAGCGCGAACTCGCGCTGGCGCCGGGTCATCTGGTAGGCCACCACCGAGTGCACGCCGATGGCGGCCAGCAGCAGGGCCAGCAGGGCGAACGCGCCGGCATTGCGAGCGAAGAAGCGCGGCGCCGCCAGCTGGGCGTCGACCTGCGCGGACAGCAGCTGGCTGCTGTAGATGCCCTGCTGCGGCTGCTGCGCCCACACCGCCTGCTGGGCGCGGCTCATCAGCAGGCCGGGCTCGCCCTCGGTGCGCGCCAGCAGGGCCAGCGAGCTCACGCCGTACTGGGCATCGGGCAGCCAGACCTCCGGCTCGGGCGGCGCCGCCACGCCGATCATGCGCGCGTCCTCCATCACCCCGACGATGCGCACCCGCAGCCGCTCGCCCGCGGTGCCGAAGGGCGGCAGGGTCAGGTGCTGGCCCAGCGGCTCGGCGCCGGGGAACACGCGCTGCACGAAGCTGCGGTTGACGATCGCGACCGGCTCGGCGTCGGCGTGGTCGCCGGGCTCCAGCCAGCGCCCGCGCAGCAGGCGCAGGCCCAGCACCTGCTCGATCGGGCCCGAGGCGGTGCGGATCCGCGGCCGCAGCGGCTCCATCCCCTCGCGGCCCTGCACCTGCACGTCGACCGGGATCTGACCAAACACGCTGAGCGGCGCCGAACTGATCGCCGCCGCAGCGGTGATGCCGGGCACCTGACGCAGGGCCTCGACCAGGCTGCGGGCATAGGCGCCGCGGCCGGGGTCGGGGTCGCGGAACAGGTTCAGCGCCAAAACGGACTCCGGCGCAAAGCCCAGCGGCGCGTTCTGCAGCTGGCGCAGGCTGCCGGCCAGCAGCAGGGCGGTGGCAAGGCCGGCCACCGACACCGCACAGGCTGCCACCGGCAGCAGGCGGCCGATCTCGCTGCGGCCCGCGGTGCTGCGGGAGTCGCCCGCGCGCAGGGCCGCACCCGGCGGCCGGCGCCACAGCCGCAGCGCCGGCAGCAGGGCGGCCAGCAGGCTGGCGCCCAAACCGATACCGACCGCGCCGAGCAGGGCCGCGGCGTCGACGCCAACCTCCTGCGCGCGCGGCATGGCGCTGTCGGCCAAGCCGATGAAGCCGCGCAGGGCCAGCTGCGCCGCCAGCACGCCGAGCGCGGTGGCGACCACGCCCAGCATCAGGGTCTCCAGGAACACCTGCGCGGCCAGGCGCAGCCGGCTCGCGCCCAGGGCCTGATGCAGGGCCAGCTCCTGCTGCCGGGCCAGGCCGCGCAGCACCACCAGGTTGATCACGTTGGCGCAGGCCACCGCCAACGCAAGCGCGGCGATCGCCAACAGCGCCAGCAGCACCGGGCGAACCTGGCCGACGCGGCTGTCCAGCAGCGACTGTGCGCCGAGGCGCCAGTCGCGCAGCGCGGCGCCGTGCTGCTGGGCCAGGCGCTCGGATTGGGACGCCAGGTCGCGCGCCAGCTGCGTCGCATCGGCGCCAGGGGCCAGCCGCCCCAGGCCCTGCATGAAGCGCGCGTTCTGGTACAGCGCGGGCTCGGCGCGCAGCCGCTCGACGTCGTAGCCGATCCAGAAATCGACGCCGCGGGCGGGGAAGCCGAAGTCCGGCGGCATCACACCCACCACCCGCGAACGCACCCAGTCGATCTCGAAGGGCTGGCCGATGACGCCGGGGTCGCCGCCGAACCGCTCCTGCCAGAGCGCGTGGCTGATCACCACGCCGCTGTCGCGATTGACGTCCTGCAGGTCCAGCCAGCGCCCCAGATGCGGCTGCACGCCGAGCGTGCGGAACAGCTCGCCGCCCACCGAGATCAGGCTGAGCATGCGCGGGCGCTCGCCGCCGTGGTCGGTCACCCCGCCCCACAGGTAGTAGCCCGCGGCCTCCAGGCTGGGCACGTCGCCCAGGCTCTCGGCCTCGGCGCCAGCCAACGCGCCGCGGCCGCCGCCGCTGGTGCTGGCCGACTCCAGCACGTACAGCCGCGAGGACTCGGGAAACTCCAGCCCGCGCAGCAGCACGCCATGAACGATGGAGAACATGGCGGCGCAGACGCCGATGCCCAGCGCCAGGGTGAGCACCACGCCAGCGGCGTGGCCGGGGCGACGCAGCAGGCCGCGCAGGGCGAGGCGGGCGTCGGCGATGACAAGGGCGAACAGGTTCATGTGCACCTCAGCTGTCGCGCAGGGCGATCATGGGGTCGGTGCCGGCCGCGCGCCGCGCCGGCAGCAGGGCCGCCAGCAGCAGCACGCCGCCGAGCAGCAGCAGGGACCCGAACAGGATCAAGGGTTCATAAGGGGACAGGCCGAACAGCAGGCTCTGCGCCAGGACGCCGATCACGATCGCGGCCAGCAGGCCCAGCGCGCCGCCGAGAACGCCCATCCAGGCGACCTGCCGCAGCACCATGCGGACCACGCTGGCGCCGGGCGCACCCAGCGCCAGCCGCAGACCGATCTCGCGCCCGCGCAGGGCCACGTGGAAGCTCAGCACTCCGTACAGGCCGGTCGCCGCAAGCAGGGTGGCGAGCACCGCCAGCGCCGCCGAGAGCTGGCTGACGAAGCGGTCCATGAAGATCGAGCTGCGCGCCTGCTCCTGCATCGGCTGGAAGCCGCTCATCGGCAGCTGCGGATCGAGCTCGGCCAGCACCGCACGCGCGGCGTCGGCGACCTGCTGGTCGGGCAGGCTGCTGCGCAGGTAGAGGTTGATGTAGCCGAGGTTGGGCGCCTGCGCGCGCGGGATCCAGTACTGCGGCGGCGGCGTCTGCCGAAGCCCGGCGTAGTGCGTGTCCGGCACCAGGCCTACGATCTCGATGTCCAGGGTGTCGCTGCGCCCGATCGCCATGCGCCGGCCGACCACCTCGCTGCCCAGCCCGAACTTGTCGGCGAAGCGCCGGTTGACCAGCGCCACCCGCGGCGCATCGGCGCGATCCGCCGCGCTGAAGCCGCGCCCGGCCAACAGCGGGATGCCCAGGGTCTGCAGGAAGTCCACGCCCACGGAGTTGGTGTCTGCATCGCGGTCGCTGCCGGGCGCCGGCTCGTGGCCCTCGACGCTGACGTCGTTCGACCAGTTGCTGTTGGACAGCAGCGGCACCATGCTCGTGGTGGCCGAGTGCACGCCGGGGACCGCCGCCAGGCGCTGCTCCAGCTGCTCGAACAGCTGCGCCGAGCGCTCCGGGGTGTAGCCGTTCAGCTCCGGCGCAATCCAGAAGGTGTACAGGCGCTCCAGGTCGAAGCCCAGCTCGACCCGGCTGACGTTGGAGAGGCTCTGGGTGAACAGGCCGGCCAGGCACAGCAGGGCCATCGAGAATGCGATCTGGGCGGTCACCAGCGTCTGCCGGAAGCGCCCGCCGGCGGCGCCGCCCAGGGCCTGGCCGGACTGCGACTTCAGCACCTGCGCCGGCTGGGTGCGCGCCAGCTGCCAGGCCGGCAGCAGGCCGAACACCAGCACCGTGCCCAGGCCCAGCAGCAGGGCCGAGCCCAGCACCGGCCAGGACAGGCTCAGGTCCAGCAGCCCGGCCGCCTGCGAGGGCAGCAGCGCGGCCAGCTGCTGCAGCACCAGCAGGGCCACCGGCAGCGCCGCCAGCGCACCGAGCAGGCCGAGCAGGCCGGCCTCCACCAGCAGCTGGCCGACCAGGCGACCGCGGCTGGCGCCGATCGAGGCGCGCAGGGCGAACTCGCCGATCCGCGCCGCGCCGCGCGCCAGCATCAGATTGGCGAGGTTGATGCAGACGATCAGAAGCACCAGCAAGGACACCCCCAGCAGCAGGCCGAGCGGCGTCGCCGACTCGGCCGGCAGGTTGCTTTGCCCGCGAGCGCCCGGCGCGGCCTCGATGCGGCGGGCGCGGAAGCGCTCCAGGGTGGCGGCGTCCATGCCGGACTGCAGCTCGGCCTCGATCTCGTTGAGCAGGCCCGCGTAGACCGGCTGCAGCGCCGCCGCCACTTCGGCCGGGCCCAGCCCGTCGGCGGCACGCGCGAACACGTACACCCAGTAGTGCCGACGGTTGTCGAAGTTGGGCAGGCCGCCCTCGTGCGCCAGCCAGCGCAGCGTGATCGGCGCGAACACCTGCGGCCGCGAGCCCAGCGTGCTGCCCTCGAATCCGGCCGGCGCCACGCCGACGATCTCCAGCGGCTGGCCATTCACCACCAGGCTGCGCCCGAGCACGCCGGCATCGCCGCCGAACTCGGCCATCCACCAGGCGTGGCTCAGCACCACTGCCGAGGCCTCGCCCTCCACCGCGTCGTCCTGCGGCCCCAGCAGGCGTCCCAGCGCCGGCTGCAGGCGCAGGGTCTGGAAGTAGCCTCCCGAGACCAGCATCGCCTCGCCGCTGCGGGTCTCGCCGGCGTGCGCGAGGTTGGCGCCGACGGTGCGGTGCGCGGCCAGGCCCTGCAGCAGGACGCGGCCCTGCTCGCGCTGCCAGCGCTCCAGGTCGCGGAACATCGGATAGCTGAACACGTCGGCGCAGGGCCCGGCGCTGTTGCAGGTGGTGGAGCCGGGCTTGGGGCCGGGTCCCGACAGGTTGACCAGCGCGCTGGCCTCCGGCACCGGCAGCGGCCGCAGCAGCACCTGCGAATACAGCGAGTGGATGGCCACGGTGGCGCCGATGCCCAGCGCCAGGGTGAACACCGCTACCGCGGCAAAACCCGGCCGCGCCAGCAGGCCGCGGACGCCATAGCGGAGGTCGGCGATGAGGTTCATGTGCGGGCTCCCGTGCTCGCGTTCCCAGGTGGCGAAGCGATGTGCATGCTCATTGCTGGCGCAGCGCCGTGGCCGGCGGCACCCGGCTGGCGCGCAGCGCGGGCAGCAGGCAGGCGACCAGGCCGACCGCGCCCATCAGCAGCAGCACGGCCAGCAGCACCGCAGGCTCGGCGGCACCGACCCCATAAAGCTGCGAGGACAGCACGCGCCCCAGCAGCAGGGCGCCTGCCAGGCCCAGGGCCAGGCCCAGCGCCACCAGCCGCGCGGCCTGGCCCAGCACCATGCCGAGCAGGCGCTGCGCGCTGGCGCCCAGCGACAGGCGGATGCCGAACTCGTGCCGACGCTGGGCCACGCTGTAGGCGATCACCCCGTACAGGCCGATCGCCGCCAGCCCCAGCGCGATCACGCTGAAGCCCGCCATCAGCTGCAGGTTGAAGCGGCGCAGCTGGCCGCCCTGCGCGGCCACCGCCTCCATGCTGCGCAGGTCGAACACCGGCATCGCCGGCTCCAGCTCGCGCAGCGCACGTCGCAGCGGCTCGGCCAGCGCCAGCGGATCGCCGCCGACGCGCACGGCCAGGTGGAACTGGCTCTGCAGCGCGTTGGCATGGCTCATGTAGAGCTCCGGCGGCGGCTCGCGCTCCGGCCCGAAGCTGCGCACGTCGGCCAGCACGCCGACGATGGTCTTGGCATCGCCCAGGAACTGCACCTGCTGGCCGATCGGATCGGCATCGCCCAGGAAGCGGCGCACGAAGGTTTCGTTGGCCAGCACGGTGGTGGGGAACTCGCCCGGCCGCGCGTCGGTGGCATCCAGGCCGCGGCCACGCAGCAGGCGCAGCCCCATCGCCGGCAGGAAGTCGGGGTTGATGAAGCGCCAGTTGGCGCCCGGCTGCTGGCTGCGGCTCTCCGGCGGCGCACGGCCGATGATCTCGACGTTGGAGCTGATGTTGTCGGTGCCCGACAGCGGCAGCGCATCGCTCACGCCGACCGCCTCCACGCCCGGCAGCGCGCGCACCCGTTCGAGGATGGCATCCAGGCGGCCGGCGGCGGCCAGGGTGTGGCGCCGGTACATGTCGACGAAGTCCTCGCCCGGCGGGCCCTCCTCGATCGGCAGCACGAAGGCGGCGGTGAGCACGCCCTCGCTGCGCACGCCGGTGTCCACGTCGCCGAGCCGGCGCAGGCTGTCGATCATCAGGCCGGCGCCGGCCAGCAGGGTCAGCGACAGCGCCACCTCGGCCACCACCAGGCCGCTGCGCAGGCGGCTGCGCGCGCGCCCGCCACTGCCGCCGCGCCCGTCCTCCGACAGCGTGGCGGCGGGATCGACGCGGGCCGCGCCCAGCGCCGGTGCCAGCGCAAACGCCAGCACGGTCAGCAGGCACAGGCCGAGGCTGACGCCGGCGACGGTGAGATCCACCCCGGGGCTGCCGTGGCTGGGCAGCAGGTCCGGGGCCTGCGCGATCAGGGCCGGCACCGCCAGCGCCGCCAGAAGCAGGCCAAGGCCGCCGCCCAGCAGGGCCAGCAGCAGGGCCTCGGCCAGCTGCCCGCTGAGCAGACGCCGCCGGCCGGCACCCAGCGCCGCGCGCAGGGACAGCTCGCGCCGGCGCGGGCTGGCGCGCGCCAGCAGCAGGCTTGCGAGGTTGGCGCAGGCGATCAGCAGCACCAGGCCGGACGCCGCCAGCAGCACCAGCAGCGGCTGCTGCACGCCGCTGGTCAGCAGCTGCGGCAGCACCAGCAGACGCACGCCCAGGCTCTCGTGCTCGGCCGGGTACTCCTCGGCCAGCCGCGCATTGGTCGCCGCCAGCGCCTGCTCCACCTGCTCGATGGCGGCGCCCGGCGCCAGGCGACCGATCACGAACAGGTAGTTGCTGTCGCGCCCTGTGCTGGCCAGCGGCAGGTAGGTCGGCACGTAGACCTGGGTGGAGCCGGGATAGAGGAAACGCGGCGGCGCCACCGCCAGCACCCGGTGCGGCTCGCCGTTCAGCACGATGTCGCGCCCGACCACGCCGGCATCGCCGCCGAAGCGGCGCTGCCAAAAGGCATGCGCCAGCACCACCACGCGCTCGCCGGAGCGCTCCTCCTCGGCGCCGAACCAGCGCCCGTGCAGCGGCGCCAGCCCCATCACCTGCCAGAACTCTGGCGTGACCCGCTGCGCCGACAGGCGCTCGGCCTCGCCTTCGCCGGTGAGGTTCAGGGTGGCCTGGTGGAAGGCGCCGACGTCCGACAACAGCCCCTGGGTGGCCGCGCGCCAGTCCTCCAGCACCGGGCGCGCCACCGGCCCGCCATAGGGCGGCTGGTCGCGGTTGAGGCGCAGGATGCGCTCGGCCTGCGGATAGGGCAGCGGCTGCAGCAGCACGCCGTTGACCACGCTGTAGACCGCCGACACGCTGCCCACGCCCAGCGCGAGGGTGAACACCGCGATGGCCAGGAAGCCGGGCTGGCGCAGCAGGCTGCGCCAGGCCAGACGCAGTTCGGAGACGAAGCTGTTCATGTCTTTGCGCCTGCGCTGGAAGAGAAGTGCCGGTCCATGGCGTGGTGCTCCTGGTTCGAAAAGGAAGTGGCTGGATCAGTCGCCGCGCAGCGCGGCAGCGGGGCTCTGGCGCCAGGCCACGCGCGCCGGCGGCAGGCTGGCCAGCACGGCCAGGCCGCCGACCAGCAGCAGCGCCAGGCCGACCGCGCCGGCCAACTCAAGCGGGCTGCCGTAGAGCAGGCCCGACATCAGCCGCGCCACCAGCCAGGCGCCGGCGGCGCCGGCGATCAGGCCAAAGGCCGCCAGCCGCAAGCCCTGGCCGACCAGCAGCCCGGCGTTCTGCGCGGCGCGTGCGCCCAGCGCCTGGCGCACCGCCAGCTCGCGCTCGCGCAGGCCGCGCTGGTGCTCCAGCAGCGCGTACAGGCCCACGGCCGCCAGCACCAGGGCGACCAGCGCAAAGCCGCCGAGGATGGCGCCGAGGAAGCGCTCGGTGGCCACCGAGGCCGACTGCAGTGCGGCCAGCGGCTGCAGCTGCTGCAGGACCGGGGCGGCGGGCTGCTCGGCCAGGGCTTGGCGCAGCAGCGCCTGCAGCGGCAGGCCTGCGTCTGCGCGCACCAGCAGGCTGGCGCCGAACCAGCGATTCACCGCCGCCTGCAGGGCGGGGTCAACCTGCCGCTGTGGCACCACCAGGGTCGGCCCGGCCGGACTGCGCAGGCTGGTCTCGCGCAGGTCGGCCATCACGCCGACGACCTCGATCTCCTCGCCGTCCATGCGCAGACGCTGACCCACCGCAGTGCCCGGCGCCAGGTAGCGCTCGGCGAAGCGCGCATTGACCACGCCCACGCGCGGGCTGTCCTCGCGGTCGCCCTCGTGGATTGAGCGGCCCTGCAGCAGGCGCGCACCGAGCGCCTCCAGATAGCCCGGGCCGACCAGACGCAGCTCAACGCTGTCGCCATCGATGCCGCGCGGCGCACCTGGAAACTCCACGTAATTGTTCAGTCCACGCAGCAGAGGTGGGCTGCTGGACGCCGCCACCGCCTGCACACCCGGCACCCGGCCCAGGGCCTCGCGCAGCGTGTCGAGCGAGTGCGCCGTCCTCCCGGTGGCGTTGGCGGGGTCGCCGTAGTCGGCCTCCGGCAGCACCAGCTGGGCCACCTGCACGCCCTCCACCTGGTAGCCGGGGTCCACCTGCAGGATCCGCTGCAGGCTGCCCAGCGCCATCAGGCAGCCGGCCAGCAGCACCGCCGACAGCCCCACCTGCGCGCTGACCAGCAGCGGCTGCGCGCCCAGCTTGCGGCTGCCGCGGGTGCTGCCGCCCAGGGCGCGCTGCCAGCCACCCTCGCCGAGGGCAGCCAGCGATAGCGAAATCATCAGCATCAGGCCACCGAGCGCAGCCACCGCCAGCACGGTCTGGAGGTCGAGCGCGGCGGTGCTGGCGCGCGGCAGGGCCACCGGCAGCTGCGCCAGCACCAGCGGCAGCAGCAGCTGGGCCAGGGCCAGCCCCAGCAGCAGGCCCAGCAGCACCGGCAGCGCCGCGGCCATGGCCTGCTGCAGCCACAGGCGGGCGCGGCTGGCGCCCAGCGCGACGCGAACTGCCTGCTCGCTGCGCGCCGCCAGGCGCTGCGCGATCTGCAGGTTGGCCAAATTGAAGCAGGCCAGCAGCGCCAGCAGGCCCACCGCCAGCGCCACCGGGCCCAGCAGACCGGCGCTGTCGCCCACCGTGGCCTGCTTCAGCGGAATCAGGCGCAGGCGCGGCGGATGCTCCGGGTGCTGGGAGCCACCCAGCGACTCGCGGGCAGGCTCGATGCGGGCATCCAGCAGGGCCTGCAGCGCAGCGGCATCCGCCGCCTGCGGCAGGCGCGCCAGCATCGACACGTTGTGGCCCTCGCTGCCGACGCCGCGCAGGGGCAGCGGCAGCACCACATCGATCGCGGGCTCGAACTGGAAGCGCTCGGGCAGCACGCCGACCACCGCATGCGGCACGCCGTCAACGCGCAGGCTCAGGCCCTGCAGGGCCTCGCTGCCGGCCAGCAGCTCGCGCCAGATCCGCGCGGACACCAGCACCTGCGGACCAGCGGCGGGCCACTCCTCGGCACCGGGCCAGCGCCCGCGCAGCGGCTCCAGACCGAGCGCGGGCAGCAGGCCGGCATCGGCGCGCAGCGAGGCCAGCGCGCGGATCGATTCGCCCTCGCCCACCGCCACCCGGGTGCCGGCCTCGGACCAGGCACCCACGGCCTCGAACAGATCACCCTGCGCGCGCGCGAACTCGACTCCGCGCGCGGTCAGGCCCATCGGCGTCAGATGCTGGGGATGCACCTGCCAGGACAGCAGATGCAGCTGCTCCGGCTGCGCGTAGGACAAGGGGCGCAGCAGCACCGCGTTCACCAGCGCCAGCACCAGCGCGAGGCCCGCGCAGGCCAGGGCGGTGACCAGCACCGTGGGCACGGCACGGCCCGGGCGCCTGCGCAGGCCGCGCAGGGCCTGGACGAAACTGTTGGCGAGCAGGGCCGACATGGGCGCCTCAGCCGTTGGCCGCGCGGGCGCGGGCGATCTGGGCCTCCAGCCGGTCCTCTTCCTCGCGGCGCAGGCGGTGCAGGGTTTCCTCGTCGACGATGCGGCCGTCGAACATGAAGATCTTGCGCTGCGCGAAGTCGGCGTAGCGGGCGTCGTGGGTGACCATGCAGATGGTCGAGCCGGCGCGATGCAGCTCGTCCAGCAGGGCCATCACCGCCTCGCCGTTCTTGCTGTCGAGGTTGCCGGTGGGCTCGTCCGCCAGCAGCAGCGAGGGCTGGCCGACCAGGGCGCGCGCCACCGCCACGCGCTGCTGCTGGCCGCCGGACAGCTGCGAGGGGTAGTGCTTCAGGCGATGCGCCATGCCGACCCGCTCCAGCGCGTGCTGCACGCGATCGCGGCGCTCGGCCTTGGACACGCCGTCGCGGTAGGTCAGCGGCAGCTCGACGTTCTCGAACACCGACAGGTCACCGATCAGGTTGAAGGCCTGGAAGATGAAGCCGATCTCCTTGTTGCGGATCCGCGCCCGCTCCGAGGCCCCGATGTCCTGCACCGGCACCCCGTTCAGGGCATAGCTGCCCGAGGTCGGCGTATCCAGCAGGCCGAGGATGGACAGCAGGGTCGACTTGCCGCAGCCCGATGGCCCCGAGATCGACACGTACTCGCCCTTGGCGATGCTGAAGTGCACCCCCGCCAGCGCATGGGTTTCCACTTCGTCGGTGTAGAAGACCTTGGCGATGTCTTCGAGCTTGAGCAGGGCCTTGTCGGTGGTCATGTTGTTCGCTTCCGTTGCTATGGGTGTTGTGTTGTGCAGGGTGCTGGGCTGAGTGCGGCGGCCCTGCTCAAGCTGGGATTCGGGATTGGGGATTCGGGATTCGCAAGAGCGCGCGGGGCGACGACTGCGGCACCTGGCGAAGCTGGGGAGATCTGCCTTGAGAAGCCCCAGATGCTCCGCGCGCTTCAACGAATCCCGAATCCCGACTCCCGAATCCCGGCTTCAAGACGAATCCCGAATCCCGACTCCCGAATCCCGGCGTCTTCGCGTCACTGCACGCGAAGACGCTCATACCCGTCCCACTGCGAGGTATCCGAAAGGATGATCTGGTCGCCGGGCGCGAGGCCCTGGCTGATCTCGATGAGGCTGACCGAGGCGCGGCCCAGGCGCACCGGGATGCGGCGAGCCTGGCCGTCCTCGCCGAGGCGGAAAAGGCGCACTTCGCTTTCGGGCTGGCCGTAGGCGGGGCGGCCGACGTAGAGCACGTTGCTGAGGCGCTCGATCTCGATCACGCCGTCCACGCTCAGGTCCGGGCGCGCGCTGGCCGGCAGCGGTTCGGTGAAGTCCACCTCCACCAGCACGGTGCCGTTCTGCACCGCCGGGTCGATCCGCACCACGCTGCCCGCGACCACGCCGTTGCGGGTGTCCACGCGCACGCTCTGGCCGTTGACGATGTCCTTGACCTGGGTTTCGCTGATGCGCAGCTCGGCCATCAGCTCGCCGGGCCGCGCTACCCGCGCCAGGTTGGTGCCGGCGCCGACCTGCTGGCCTTCCTGCACCGGCACCTGCTGCAGCACGCCGGCGATGCCGGCGCGCACCTGCAGCCCTTCGGCCTGGCGACGGCGCAGCTCGGCCACGTTGCGCAGCTGGTTGATGCGCGCGCGCTCGGCGGCCAGCTGCGCGCTCAGGGTCTGCTCGAACTTGGCGATGCGCTCCACTTCGATTTCGGTGCGCAGCTTGAGCTGCTCGGCCACCAGCTCACTGCGGCGCGCCTGGATGCGCGAGATGATCCCGCGCCCGGCCAGCTCGGTCTCGGCCTCGGCGGTCAGCCGCGCGCCCTCGTAGTCGGCGCGGATGCCGGCCAGTGCCGCGCGCTGGTCCAGCAGCTGGCTTTCCAGCTGCATCTGGCGCGCGGTGTAGTCGGCCTCGGCCGCGGTCAGCGCGGACTCCGCCGACAGCTGCTGGTCGATCACCTCGGGGTTCGACAGCTCCAGGATCACGGTGTCGGCCTCGACCTGCGCACCCGGCCGCACCACGATCCGCTCGACCCGCGCGTTGCTCTCGGCCGCGATCCAGCGGATCTCGCGCGGCACCAGCACGCCGGGCCCGCGCACCTCGCGCAGCATGTCGCCCTGCTTGACCGTGTCCAGCCACAGGCTGCTGCGCGGCACGCTCG